>JAXGGA010000612.1:0-206781 GCA_038373865.1 Uloborus plumipes
GTGTTTATGTCGTCCTTCTTTCTTTCTTTCTGTTTTTCAGCAATGACGAAATGCTATTTTTGGTTTTTTTTTTTTTTTCATTTTTGGCCGTAGCTGCTGTTGTAGTTTCTTTTGTGGGCTTTCATTAAAACTCACTTATTGCTCAGGAGTAGAGTTACTATAAAGTTGAGGGATGGAAAACATTAATGGTATTATAATGGAAGTTTAGTAGGCATATGGAAATAACTTTAAAAATAATATTAGGATTATACATGCATTTTCCAGTACGATGAGTGAGCTTTATATTTTTCGAACGTTGAAAAAATAGTATACTTTTTACTATTACTCTTATGTGTTTACAAAATTGAACTGTTTAATTGCATATTTGATGAAGTTAAAAATCAACGTAAATAAAGCACAAATAAAGTAAGAATACTGTTAATCTTTAAGAGCTTTCATGTTGTTTGCTGGGCTTCTTTGCACTGAGGAAGGGTCTCCATTGTAGCCTTGAAATAGCTATTTGCTGTACTTTCTCCTTATTTGTGCTTTATTTACGTTGAATTTTAACTTCAAATATAGTTCAGCACAAAGCTTATTTGATCATTTTCCATTATAATTGTTTAAATTGCATGTATATCATGTATTATTTGCAAGATTTATCAACTTTAATTTAAATCCAAAAGTGTTTTAAATATAGTTTTTATAAAAATTTAGCAAACAAATTTTTAAATAATGGGTACATGGCATGTCATGTCACGTTTAAATTTTAAAAGTCCTTAGACCCTTAACATTAAAAGAAAGACTCTGTGAATTCTATAAGTTTTACAAACATGCGGTTTTCTCATGCAATTTTTTTTTTCAAAAGTGATTGATACCTTTAATGAGGTTGGTACCATAAAAAGTATCATCAGATAATGTCTCTCATTGTTTCGCCCTTTCATTGTTTCGTTATCAGACTTTCGAGAAATTTCTTATCAATTGCTGGTAAAATCATTATTTTCTTAAAATACGGTGTTTCAAGCATATCGTCTAAGAATGAGAAAACTTAATTTTATGTATATTCATGAACTTTTTTTTTTTTTTTTTTTTGTTTTTTTAATCTTAACTATCAGTAAAACAGTTTTAGTTTTATATGCTTGTAACGAAATACCCCTAAAAAGAAAAAGCAACAATTGTCGAGCATCTTTAAAAGATCTTAGTTAAATATTTCGGAAAAGATGATGAAATATTAAATATTTGCTATTTTTGTTTACTAATTTAACTTGTTTCACTTTAAGATTATTGCTTTTTAATTATTAAATTTATCACAAATATACTATTTACCTATTTGTGCTTAAATTTAAAAAAAAAATACAAAATGATAGCTTTTTAATTCATTTTTGCGACATAAAAGATAGATTTTTATATCATTCTCTTCCCATATTACGCAATTAAACACAGTAGGGAAGACTGGGTATAGTTGATGCAATAGTTTTTTTCTCAAGTGCGTATATGCTCAGTACTGAGAGTTATGATAAGCCAACTGAATTATGCTGATTTGACCTACGTATGAGGGAGAATTTAACTTTTTTCTTTGAGAGTTATGCTTAAGAAATCATTTGTTGTGCAACGAAGTAAATTTTTGTGGCTTGCTTTCCACTGTCGTGTATGGTGTTTAAGTAATAATAACGAGATACTACAGTTTTTCTTGATTAGGAGGCATGATTTTTACCCAAGAGAAGTTGCTTATATTTGCAATAGATTTTCCCCTATTTCTGAGATAAATTAAAGGATTTGTTTAGGTCAAGTTGATACGTATAATAATTTAACTTTCTTTTCAAAAAAAAAAGAAAGAAAGAAATGAAAACAAAAAACCGCATAAGTAGAGAATTCCTCTTGAAATAATTTAATTCTACTTAAATTAATACTTCAAACATTTTATGAAACACTTCTTTAAAACCAACTCTTAAAAACTTCATTTCGTTGCCTATTTATTATGTCTACATAACGGTTTATTCATTTACGTATCAACTTGACCTGCGTTGGCAGTCAAGTTGATACCGTTTTGAAAAAAATATAATTAGAATATTTTTTTAATGAAAATTGTTATTTCAGCAAGTTTAATACATGAAATTTTATTATGGTTCTTAATAAAAGAAATTAGTAAAATCGAAATGTAAAAAATGTATCAACTGCACCCGATCTTGCCTACAGATAAATCTTAATTAAACGATGTGCTCGGGATTAGACCAGTAACGGTAAAACAAAAACTCCGAATGAAAGAGAAAAGACCACAGAAATTTTAACTCTGGATTTAAATGCGTATAAATTGATTATTTATTTGTTCAAGAAATTTCATACAAGCCGAAAATTGCTGAGTAACTTTAATAACGTAAAAAAAGTAAACGCGTTAATATTTAGGCTGTTAATAATGCTGTTCGTGTTTTATGAGTAACTTTTATCCTAATCAACTACATAAATTAGTTACATAATTATTTAAGTACAGAAACATATTAAGTAGGTAAAACTAGTTTCTAAATAAAACATTGCTTTTTCTTTCAAATGCGATTGCTTTCGTATTTAATAGCATTTAGAAAACTAAAATTGTTTTTAATTCCAAAAACTTATTCATAGTTTTGAAAAGAAAAAAAAATGTGACAATTCGATGCCTGTACTAAGAATAGCTGCCGCTGGTGACCATAAAAGGACAATTTATTTACTTAGAGTAAGATAAAATTCAAAGAATCCGAATTCGGTTTAGGGAGGTTTCGGTTAAAAGAAATTCGGATAATCAAGATTATACTGTAATTCTGTATTTTTAGATAAAAATTTGCAAATTCTGAAGCTTGAATTTTTTTAGATGGCTCCAAAGATAAAACAGAAACAGTACCCACAAACTGAAAAATCTTTCGTGGGTTTATGACATTACAGTAAAGTGAAATAAAAAAAAAATGAAATAAAAGCAATGTTGTAGTGACGCATACAGTGTAGTGCTGGAAACAGATAAGACAATCAACTGTTATAACCTTGCACCAAAAAATGATCAATGATTGCTAGGGAGCTGCGATAAATGATTTTCGTCAACCACTTTTTGAAAGTGAGTAACGTCATTGATTCTTTTTAACGTCATTCCTTTGTCTTTGTGTTATTGTAGCTTTAGTCAATAACGCACATTTGGAAGTTTTATGATAACTTTTTTCTTCTGCATTTTTGAGGAAAAGTTTAAAAAATTGTTTTTAGAATTAGAAAAATAAAACAGTTAAATTAAAACCAGTGTTTCAAAAATTAGGTATAAGTTAATCAGTATAATTCAGATAATAAACTGCATTTTAACACACGTTTTTGTGGGAAGGGTTTCTGAAAATAGCATTCTACAAAGTGCGTTGTTTTTAGGTGAATATGTTTGATTAATAATTTTATATTTCACAACTGTAAAGACAGTTGAGCAAAATGACCCCCAAAAGAATTTGAGGGTGGAAAAGAATAAAAATACTACAAAAAAGACACTAGAAGACAGGAAAACCCTTATACTTAGCTTAAAAAAACTTTTTTGAGAATAGAGCACAGTTCCATTTTGGCGAAGTTCGTTACAGCGAAAATCTCTATTTTGCGAAAACTTTGGTAATCCCCAACTTATATTATATAGGAGTAATATCCACATTCGTAATTTCGGTGTAACGAGTTTCATTACATTAAAATGATTTCGCTGGTTCCTTGGACATCGTTAAAACAGGTTTCTTCTGTACATCCCTCAATAATTAAAAAAAAAGAAAAAAAAAACTACGCAGTGATCATTTTGGGGTCATTGGTGAGGCAAAATGAACGATGTATTTACCATTATAATCATGTAAGGAAATGAATGAAAAACTGAAAACCCAAATAATTTATCCATCTTTAATGAAATATAGTAAGAATAACAATAACATTAGATCTATCATTAATTATTATTAAGGTAAGAGGTAACAATTGACTTTTAACAGTAATGGCATATTAAACACTACCTACCCCGCGGATGCAACAAAATTACTAATCTATTGATGAATATAAAGATTTGCAACACATAATACAGAATCATAGAAACGTCAAATATAGCAACAACTCATTTGTAATATTTACTAAGATCTCAAATAAGCTCGTCTGTTCTTATTCTGAGAGCAGCGAAGCAAATACATAAATACTTCGACGCAGATAAAAGCAATTACATAACTTAATGCTCTCTATTAATGCAATTTTGTATCTAAATTATTAAATAAAGCTTCTTTCGTCCTCTTTCTTACGAGTTAGGTAAAACTCTGTATTTCAGTAAGTAATAGTTCTCCAAATTAAGTGTTAATAATTTAATGAAGCATAACAAATATTTTAATTTGGGAGAGTATGCTATATTCTTTTCAACAGTTAAGCTTTTTTTTCTGCTATAAGTCATGTGCTCCCATTCGATCCAAACATTTCTTTAAAAAATATGTTGCTTTAGGTCGATTTGGGACACTAATGTATGGGACGCATTACAAGAGTCCAAATGTGTCCTATGTTGAGATATAATCTTAAAAAATATTTTCATTGCTATATATTACGCGATTATTTTACTTTATATTTTATTTATGGCTGTACAATAATTTGTTCTTTTTTTTTTCTTCGTTCAATGTTTTGAAGCATTGATATAAAAAAAAAAGTAAAATAATTTCCATGCAAATAATAATTCTTTCTAACACGTAATTTCAAGTTCTCTGATACAACAGATAGATCATTCCAATTTATATTTGTGTATTTTCGAACAATTATTTTTTGATTGAAAAAAAGAGAGTAGTTTTCACAGCTGCCGGTTTATCAAAGGTTTACTTTATTAAAACAGAAGTGAAAAGCGTGATTTTACTCGAATTTTGCAATTTATATTAATTTAACAATTGAACGGCCAGGGGGGAGAAAAGATGAAAGTGACCAAAAAGCGATTTCGAGAAAAACGAAGAACAAAGTTTGATTTCTCGTAACTCCTTGTGTAGTTGATAGAGTTTTCATACACATTTCGGTCAATTCTCATCTTTTTTTTCCCCCTTGTTGTTCTACCAGATGATAGTAGTCTTTCATAGCCCCTATATAGTGCTAATATCTCAAAATTGACGAAAAAGTTCATGTTAGCCAGGAATTTCTTTAAGAAGACGAAGAAGCCATTATGAACAGCTCACAGAGTTTTAACGAGGTCGTACAATTTGGCTACGAGAAGGTGGATTTTCATTTCGCGATATTGCAGAAAGACTTGGTGGAAATGTTTCCACCGTGCATGATTATTGGAAGCTATGGTCAAAGGATGGTACTACCTCAAGAATATCGAGATCTGAGCTGCCACGTGGCACGACTGAGAGGCAAGATCGCCGAATCCTGCGTACGGCTGTGGCGCATCGTACTGCATCTGCTTCTGACATTCGCACTGCAGTTGGTACCGTCGTGACCCAAAGAACGGTAAGAAATTGCTTACTTCAAGGACAGCTCCGAGTCAGGTAGCCTGTAGCCGGTATTCCATTGCCTGCGAACCATTGCCGTTTGCTACGGCAGTGGTGTCAAGACAGCTCACTGGAGGTCGGCGTGGAGATCTGTTGTAATTTCTGATGAAAACAAATTCTGCCTTGGTGCCAGCAGTGATGGTCGTATGTTGGTCAGAAGGAGGATAGGGGACCACCTGCATCCAAGCTGTCTGTAACCAAGACACACGGGACCTACACCTGGAGTCATGGTCTCGGGAGCAATTTCCTATGACAGCAAGAGCACTCTTGTAGTTATCCCAAACACACTGACTGCAAATTTGTCGTCAATCTGGAAATTCAATCTATAGTACAGCCTTTCATGAGTAGCATTAGAGGGAATATTCCAGCAGGATAACGCTCGCCCTCAGACCGCTGCTGTAACACAATGTGCTCTACTGAGTGTTGACATTTTACCGTGACCTGCAAGATCATCAGATCTGTCTCGAATTGATCACGTATGCGATATCATTGGACGGCACTCCAGTATCATCCGCAGTCAGCAATGATTATCCTCGTATTGACACAACAAGTGCAACAAGCATGGCACTCCATACCACAAAGTGACATTCGGCACCTGTATGACACAGTGCATGCACGCTTGCAGGCTTGTCTTCAAAATTCTGGAGGTTACACCGGCTATTAAAGTAACATAATTTCGCATTTGTACAGCATTTTCTTGAGCTTAAATTGGCCAGTGATCTTGTACATTTAATCAATTAAACATGTTAAATAGACAATTGCATTACCCAAATTTCATTACTCTACAGTAATTTTTTCGAAGTGTTGGGATTCTTTTTTCCTCCAGTGTGTATATATATTCGATTTTTGGAAATTTTGACGCATTTTGGTACTTTTCAGTGTAACTGTTTACTTTTTGCATACTTCACATTCAAGCCATACTATGTTTGGCACTCTGCCAAAAAAGTGAAACACCGCTGTTTTCTTCCTCATAAACAAAAAGAAGTGACCAGTACATCTCGTAGCTTGGGCGTGACAGTACTGTACTAAACATAGCTCACTTAATGGTGTAATTCGTAGGGCTGAATTGAAAATTCAACAACCAGTCGAATCAATTATCTGCTTACTTCATTTCAATGAGTTGCCATTTTACCTATTTGAGTCTATAGACATCAAGTCAACTTTCCCTACATCTTACACTGGAGACATTGGACGGAATGCGAGCTTATATCCAATTATAGATTTGCACCATATTAGTTCTGGCTTTTGTTATTCAGGTCTAGCTAACCGGGAACCAGGAACGTTGAACTTGATCCCGATGGCTAACAACTGCTAATCGAATTCTAAGGTTATATATCTACATCAGACCCATCAAATGAGTAATTAACTTTGGATGGTGTTAATTCTAAGAGTGTACGCTCCATCATGATTCAGAATTAAAAATCCATAAAGGATGTAGACAGACACCAGTGGCATTTCCTCAGCTCATCTCTGTACTTGCTTTAGAAGTATCATGACGTAATCTAACAAGTTATATCTCGCAATGCTTAGGCGGCTCTAGTAAACCTTCTTTTAGCCGTGTTAAAACTTATGTGAGATGCCATATTAGAACCCTCTCGGCGGATTATCAAGGCAAGGAAAATTAGCCCAGTGAGATAATGTGTTCGCAAACTCGTTATTGGGCAATTTCACGAAAACGCCTCTACCTTGTCCCGCATGTGACGAATATATATTTCATTAAAAGTAATAACTTTAAAAGGTAATGAAAAAAGTTTCTTGCCCAAAAAATCCTACACCGGTTTGTGAGTTCTTAACCAACCAAACGTCGTTCATGACCCCTTAAAGGCACTATTTTTAATGAAACACATTAGCGTCACTTGCGGGACAAGATGATGGCTGTTTCGTGGCATGACCCTGTTCCTGAAGCAAACTTTATAGCTACAGACTATGTCGATCTCATTAAGTGGCAAGCTTGTTGTCACATCACCTCCAGTGCTCTCCAATTCTCAAGAACTTCTGAAGATGATACAGGACGGTATGTCATGGACTGTTTTGTCTTTTTAAACTTTCCTTCTTACACACAAGCAGTTGAGCTTATCGTGAAATTAGTTACTGAAGATTTCGGGAAAACAGTAGGATCTCAGTGAGGGATTTATTCTAGCTACACTGGAATCCAGAAAACACATGACAAAAATTAAGACCAAAAATGATTACAAGCAGTAATATATTGGTATTTGTATGTCTGGTAGGTAAAATAATGTTTCTGGTTTTATTAAAATGACGTAAGTTTGATTTAAATTGAATTAAAATTTTGCATTGTGCAAGCAGTTAACGCCTGTGTTTACTAATGGCAACTCATTGAAATGAAGTAAGCAGATAATTCATTGGACTGGTTTTTAAAATTTCAATTCATCCCTACGAATTGAACCATTAAGTACGCCTATGTTTACTACAGTACTGTCATGCCCAAGCTACGAGATGTACTGGTCACTTCTTTTTGTTTATAGGGAAGAAAATAGCGGTGTTTCACTTTTTTGGCTGGGTGCCAAACATAGTGTGCCTTGAATGTGAAGTACAGAGTGGCCCAGAAGTCATTTTGCATTTTGAAAATTAAATAACTTTTTTTCTATTAATATATTTCTTTTTCTCTTTTCAGAATTAAAAAATATAATCCCTGGAAATTTTTGGCATGGATAAGTTTACAACAGAACAACGAGTGAAGATAATTGAATTTTACTTTGAAAATGACGGTCAATTGTTGCAACGCAAAGATCGTGCGCCATTTTAATGTTCGACATCCCCCTAGTAGGCCTGCAATAGGGAACTTAGTGACGCGTTTTCAACAGCATAGCTCTGTAAGTCAAGTCTGTTGCTAAAGCCAGAATGACCACCTTTCTCAGTACGGACTGCTGCGAGACGTTCAGGAAGAGAGTCAATTAGGTACCTGAAGGTGTTCACTGGCATGTTGAGCCATGCTGACTTCAATTACGTGGTCAGCTGCGCTAGATTACGCTGGTGAGGATCCATGGCACGAACAACCCATTTGAGATGGTCCCGCAGATTCTCGATTGGGCTTAAGTCAGGTGAGTATGCTGACCCTGGAAGAATGGTAAACTTATCCTTGTCTCCTTTGCACCAAGCATGTTCACTGGCAACTGTATGGCACTTCGCAGTGTCTTGCTGGTAGATGCCATCCTCCTGGGGATAAACAATATTCATATATGGGTGTTCATGGTCCGCAAGGGCAAATGCGTACTTGCATTGATCCATCGTGCCTTCCACAATGATGAGTGAACCCATAGAACCCAAGGAAAACATTTCCCAGACCATAATGCTTCCAGCTTGGACTGTTTCGGTAATGGTTGCAAGGTGTTTGTTTCCAGAGGTTTCATGCCTTCTAAGCCAACATCCATCTATCAAATGGAGCATAAACGTGATTCATCAGTAACTGCTACCTGTCGCCACTTAATGGACGTCCAGCTGCGGTACTGCCGTGCAAAATTCCAGGGTTCGTCGTCGATGGACCGTAGTCAGCATAGGTGCATGAATCAGGCTTCTGCTTCAGGAGCCTGGAATCAGCAACTTTCGCTAAAAAGTTGTATGTGAGTCGATGTTGGTAGCCTCTTGGTTCATCTGGGGGGTCAGTTGCTCAACGGTAGCCCATCTATTAACCCGAACGCATCTCCGCAGCTGTCATTCACCTCTGTCATCTTTGGCTCCTGGTGTACCGCATTTGCTACGTCGCTGATTTTTAACTGTCCCATTTTGCCAAGCACGGTACACTTTTACCACGGCGGTAAGCCAACAGCTCAAAAACTCAGCCATTTTGGAAATGCTTCCACCCTTAGCTCGAAAGCCAATTATCACGCCCTTTTATACGTCGGATAAATCGCTTCATTTTTGCATTACGCCAACGATAGAAATGTATTCCAAAGCTCTTACCCACCCTTTATATACACTTAACCGCATTGTGCTACCAAGTGCCTTTTGTGATCGGTTATTTAACGTCGACGTCAAAAGTACGTAGTAGTCACATTAAAGTGACTGGACTGTATATACACTAGGTGGCCAAAAGTATCCGGACACTTTCAAAAATTCACATTTTTACATATAGCTCGAGAAATAAGTGATCAATTGTTCTTTAATTTTAGTCATACAAAATATAGACTTCACCGAATATTTCCAAGTTGAAATTAAATTACCCTTGCATTTGGGGGACGACAAGAAGGGGGTTAAAAGAAAAACCGCTTTTTGACCATAACTCTTCGAAAATAGCTCGGAATAAGCTATCAGTTTCAGTAATTAATTAGCATACTATGTATAATTACTGTACAAATTTTTATGAACGTACCACTCTTACTTCTGAAGATATGAAACATTTTTGAAAAAACGGCAATTTTATTTGAAGGGTTTTTGCTCATAACACGCAGAGTTTTTGATCAAACCTTATCACAACTTCAGGAAAGATGACAAAATACAAGAGAAAGAACATACTAAAGCAGTAAATAAAAATATTAAAAATTCGATGAGATATGAACGTTAAAAGGAAATATTTTTTCACGGCGCATGCGCGAGTGACAGAAATTTATAACTACAAAAATATTGTAGCCTGACTCATACTGTATCTTATAAAAAAAGTTCCAGTTGAATATCATGAAAAATGAAAAAGATATCAGCGATCTAGTGAGCTGTATTTCATTCATTCGCAGACAATACATAAATAGTGAGGGGTTGTCCACAAATAGTGTGGTGACAATCGATCATTTTTTTTCAATGTTAAATTGTATACAGTTTGAAAATTTATATTCGGCATTGTCGTCATATTTCTTCTGTTCGGCCAAAAAGACCTTATACGTAGGTTTCCAAAAGTATCCGGACACCCTTTGAAACGTTGGTTTTGAACAACGACGCAATAACCTTTAATTGAAAAATAGCTCTTTGTGGACAGACCCTCACTATTTATGTATTGTCTGCGAATGAACGAAATACAGCTCACTAGATCACTGATATCTTTTTCATTTTTCATGATATTCAACTGGAACTTTTTTTATAAGATGCAGTATAAATCAGGCTACAATATTTTTGTAGTTATAAATTTCTGTCGTTCGCGCATGCGCCGTGAAAAAATATTTCCTTTTAACGTTCATATCTCATAGAATTTTTAATATTTTTATTTACCGTTTTAGTATGTTCTTTCTCTTGTATTTTGTCATCTTTCCTGAAGTTGTGATAAGGTTTGATCAAAAACTCTGCGTGTTATGAGCAAAAACCCTTCAAATAAAATTTCCGTTTTTTCAAAAATGTTTCATATCTTCAGAAGTAAGAGTGGTACGTTCATAAAAATTTGTACAGTAATTATACATAGTATGCTAATTAATTACTGAAATTGATAGCTTATTCCGAGCTATTTTCGAAGAGTTATGGTCAAAAAGCGGTTTTTCTTTCAACCCCCTTCTTGTCGTCCCCCAAATGCAAGGGTAATTTAATTTCAACTTGGAAATGTTCGGTGAAGCCTATATTTTGTATGACTAAAGTTAAAGAACAATTGATCACTTATTTCTCGAGCTATATGTAAAAATGTGAATTTTTGAAAGTGTCCGGATACTTTTGGCCACCTAGTGTATATATATATATATATATATATATATATATATATATATATATATATATATATATATATATATATATATATATATATATATATATATATATATATATATGTATGTATATATGTATATTAGGGTGATTCAAAAAATTTTTTTTTTTGAATTTGTTTGGTCTTACCCCGCAGTTTTTTTACACTATTCATGAATGTGATGTATGTAAAATTTTAGCTCAATTGAATAATATTTAGAGGTCGCTCAACGCGATCGAATTCTATTGAAAATTAAGAATTTCGAGAGTTGGAGTACATAACTTCATTACCCGAAATAATATTGTTCTTCATTTTAAATGGAACAGTTGAAAATGTTAGTTTACTCTACTAAGTAATTAGTCAATAAAATAATAGCTCAAAGTAAGTTGTAACAACCCCCCCCCCCGCCCGCTCCAAAGTTGCATCATCTCTTACCAGAGTTTGGGTAGAAAATGCAGCAGCAAGCTCGGGCTGTGGTTTCTGTTTTCTTTTCGGTTGTTTGAGATGTATGAGTTTATTCGGCTAAAACACCTAGCATCCACTCTAGACAGGGCCAATATAAGTGACAGAAAGCCACTTTGATAGTAGCTGCTACAGTACAAAGTATGGGTCAAAATGGGGAGGATTTGACAGCATCCATAAAACGGTAAAGGCAAACTATTCGCTCTGAATCGGCCGTTAACTTACAAAAGTCGTTTAAATCTATGACTTCCTTTGATAGTTCACTGGAACGAAACACTTATGCAAAATATATTGGAAAAATGAAGGAAGATCGGTGGGATTCATACCAGTATTAGTATCAGGACCACAAGCATTGATAATTTACTTCTGGGTTCTAGTAAGTTAGTCAGGCACTGGAATTGCTACGGTAAATGCTGCTGTGCGATGACCAGTTAGATAAATGGGAACTTACTGAGCTCGTACGTGGTATGTGTTTCGAAACGACATGCAGTGCCGGTACTAAAGTTGGAGCAAGTTTGAACTTGGGAAAAAGAACTAGGGAAGCAACTTTTATATTGTGCTTTTCACCATTATATTTTAGACATTGTGTTTTCTGTGGTATTACAACCGAAGTCTATTCTAGTCTTGGTCTTTCGGTATTTTAACCGATAAACCAAGAAATAGGCAGAATTGAGGTATTTGATTGCGTGCAATGTCAAATGCGGTGTCCACGCAATTGCTTGGAACCATCCACTGCCATTTTATCTACAATACTGCTTTTTAAGCGGTTTCAGCAATCATAGTCACAGATAAAATATTCTAATTTTAAACCTGGAGTGAGAAACGATGAGGTTGAGGAGTTCGTAGCCAATTCAGAGCAACGTGCAACTAGTAATGGAAGTTGCGCAAAGTCAACTTCTGATGACCCATGCAAAAGAAGTGTCCAAGGAAGATACTAGAACTTTGTGTGATTTTCTTGAGCGGAGCACCTTCTCTTGTTGTATGTTTTCGTGTCCAAGATTCTTTTTGGCTTCAAGTTTATTTCAACCCCAGTTCAAACTTGCAGCCGGACAAAGAAAAGGTATTCGTAATATATGAATGTCATTTATTTCACATTCTTATTGTTAATGGGAAAGAATATCTAAGAGCTGGGTTCCCAGCAAACCTTTTTGTGCAAGCACTGAGAAATTATTTGGAACATTTTCAGCGTCCTTATTCATGTAAAGAAGAAACTCAAAATATATCAGCTGTTTGATCCTGAGCAGTGGAATCTTCAAGATAGCTATCAACAAGGCTTTGTACTACTAAAGAAACGGAGGATTGTAAACGACAATGCGGAGCGTGGCGTGGCCCTTACAGAAGCATTTGTTAAGACTATCACTAACGACGAAAAACAAAGACAGTGTCTTCTTCAAGTGGTACAGGAACACAGAAAAGGTTTCAAAGTTGCAAAAATGTAACCTTAAAAAGTATTGCAAGAATTAATGAGCGAACTACTATATATTTAATGTATTTTAATTTGTTTTTTATATTTTTTCCGTATTTGATTAGTTTTCATACTTTTCTGCATTTCGTTGTTTTTTCAGATATATAGTTCTTTTGTGATTGCACGTTTTTTTCTTCAGAGAATAAAACAGCAATAAAGTAACTTTAATATTATTATTTACGTTCGCATTTGTGCCACTATCACAAAATTTGAAGTACTCCTAAAGGTAAACATAGTTTACTAAAGGGCCATTCCATGAAAAGTGAAACCAATTGGTCAAAAATTCATATTGAAGTTATGTTGCTATGTTATACATCATTGTAAAGCTTAAGATGTATATTTTAAGAATCCTGCATTGGTTTTTTAGTGAGAGTTAGAATAATACTTGTTTTCTTAGTTGGAAGTACGATATTCACGAACTTGTAAAAATCAGAAAAAAGAACACATTTTCAAATGCATATTTCCCATCGAAAAATAAAAACAAAAATAACTACTTGTAGCACAATTTTAACTACTAAGACGGTACTATAATAATATGCATTCATTAATTCCTTTTGAATTGATCTAAATCGTGTAATTGAAGTTTGAAAAAAATAAGTTTGATGTTACGTCTGTAACAAAAAAGAAGCAAAAGTTGTCATTACGTCCTAAAAAATCAAAATAAAAAAAACCCTTAATGGTCCTTTTGGCAAATTCTTAGAGTAATTGCCCACCATAGTTAAAAATATTGCAACTGATTTAGTTTTTAAATTAATGCTGTTACAGACGTAACATTTCGGACATAACAAATGGCTCTATGTTACGTCCGTAGCAAAAGTAAATTTCCAATTAAATAGGTAAAAAGCACAGGATGAGCAATACATGTATATAGCATAATATGGTACGAGTACTAAAGTTTCTGGTATTCTGATTTTGAAATTTTTAATTATGTCGGCATGTAATTGAAATTTATTTCTTAAGATTAATAAAATACACATATGGTATAACTGATTATAATTTATACCTCAACTGGCATTTTTTTGCTACGTTACATGGAAAGGGAGCTGTGGATGGAGTTGGGGGTATGGTCAGGCACCAGGTGTGGCAGAGAGTAAGATCTAGAACAGCATTTGTCAACGACGCTCTTTCCTTTTTTCAGTGTGCAAACTCCATTGCAGAAAAAGTTAAAATTATTTATATGCCCCAGGAAAATGTTTTTAAGCTGACGCCAAAATTGGAAGAACGGTGGGCTAACATCGCGAATTTGCCAAAAGCCCGCGAAATGCATTGTTTTCGAACAAAATACGAAAATGCCGTTCGAATTTCGAGAACGTCGGACGAAAAAGGACACATTTTTTCATTCAAAACAAATTATCAAAATTGACCAACTGTCACCAAGAAGGTTAAATTTTAGTTTGGTACTAGTATTCTGCTATATCATCCAACATTTTCAAATTTTTAAGTTCTCCTAAGACCAATCACTGATTCCAGGGAGGAATTTACTTTTTCCGATTTTTTTATGTAGCAGCCCCATTATGCATTAATTTTAAGAATACAAATAAATAAATTTGTGTGAAGGCCCTTCTAAACTTTTCTTGTGTCAATCTTTCTTGGAAATAATTGTCTTAAGATGCATTAATTCATTGTTACATATTGACATATTGGCATATGCTCTCAACTCCTCCAGACTTACCCAAATTTTCTAAAACTGTTACAGTATAACTTAAAATATTCAAATAATGTGTTAATTAATGCTACTGTATTGTTTTAGCACAAAAATCTTTGTTTATTCCTGCTTTAAAATACTGTTTTCTACTTTCAAATCAGAGATGTTACGTCTGTAACACCACTTTGTTTCGTCCGTAACAAGTTTATGAATTTTTTTCACAAATTCGGCAGTCAAAATCCACACAATCTTTATGGTTTTAGAAAGCTTGAAGTCTCTAGAATACGTATTTAAAAAAAAAAAGTTCAAAATTTCCGTATAATTCAGAGGAATATTGTAAGTTGTATGACATAGTCGAGTTTTTGCTGTTTTGTGAATTACGTCTGTAACAGGCAGTTTTTAATTTCTGTATTTTTTTGTAATTAAGCAATCTGCACGCAAATTTAATGTAGCATAAACATCATCAAGTTACACTACAGCAAAAAAAAATTGAAGACTTTCATCAGCCCAAACCAGAATTATTAGTGTTCAAAGTCTGCGATTGTTACGTCTGTAACGATGGAATTGCCCTAAAATTTTGCTCAAATAATTCAGTGTATATAAAGGCCCAAATAAGACGGTAAGACGACCAAAAATACAAAGGCTACTTTTTTCCAAAGATATTATTTACGTTCACGTTTATATCAATATCACGAAATTTCAAGGCGTTTGCGCGACCTCTGAATATTAATATATTTTGTCAAAATTTTGCACAAATAATCAGTGTATATAGTGGCACAAAATAAGAGGGTAAAACGCACAAAAAGACAAAGTTTACTTTTTTCCATACATTTCTGAATCACCCTAATATATATATATATATACATACATACATTTTTATCCTTAAGAACATAAGCCACTTTTAAAGTTGTGTTACCAGTAGAAGAAAAGCTCTAGTAAAATATTTCAATTTATGAAGCCAAATAATCACAAAAAATAAGCAAGTGCACTATTAAGTATGCTGAATCCCCCCCCCCCCCAAAAAAAAAAGAGTGATGTTTAATAAATGATTAAGAAAAAAAAAGTACTATAATATAGTTAGCCTGCAAAATTTAATACTAAACTGTACTATCAATATGTATTTATAATACTAACTGCGTGGCCCAGCTCTGCTCGGTATACCTTGAGAATAAAGCTTATGTCAAGTAGCGCGTGTCTATAAAAGTCCCGATTAGATTAAAACATTTTGCGCAGTACGAAAAATGAATCAATCGCCAAAAAAGTTTTAAATCCTCGCAACTGGAAAAGCAAAAGCAAGAATTTTATTTGTTTATATTCAAGAACAAAATGGCAACACCTTTTTGTTATCAATAATTTATTTCACGCTATTTAATTTCTTTCACACTCGTGCAGACGATTTTTATAAACCCAATTTAAAATGGATATTTCCAAATTTAAAAATACCCGTATCTTTTTCCAGGGTGGAGATATCGATTAGTGATTTTGAATTCTTCCGGAAAAAAACTTTTCCTAAACGGTATTTTCTGCGTTCTTTCGAATGAGACCAAGATCGAGAAGATCGGATATGTATTTCGCTAGATAGAGTCATTTTAACGTCCTTTATTCGAAATTCGAACGAATCGGTACTTTTTACACGTTCAAAAACCACCCTATGATCCTTCCCGGGTGCCCAAGTATGTCCCTGCCAAATTTCGTCCAGATCCGACGTAAACTGTGGATTTGTATAAGGTACACACATATATATAAACATATAAACATACATATTCTTTGTTTTATTTATGTGGATTACTTTCTCGAAACCTTGCAAGAAAAATCCTGCGAAGAAAGATTATTTTGACATAGTGTGTAAAAAGAACTTCAGAAGTCAGAAATTCAAAATGCTTGTCATTCTTTGTCTGAATATAATTTTATTATGTTCTGTGGTGTGAGTTACACAATGGAAACAGAACAGGTCGTTAATAGGGATATCCCTTATGATTAAAATAACCCAATAAAATATACCATTCAAATAAGTTCCGTGTAGGAAATGGGTTATGGAAAGGAGTAACAGATGTTGCAAAGACCGCATTTTTTCTCTTTTTAGAATAACTGGAAAAGGCGAATGTCTTTTAAATGAAAATTCACTTCATTGTCTATAAAATAAAATTAACTACACACTGCAAAAAAATGAACTGTTGTTTTTACAGTACAATACTGGCAGCCAAGGTTCAAATTTATAACTGTAAAATGCACAGTAATAAACTGTAAAACTGGCAATTTTACAGTGTTTTTTCTTTGTAAAGTTACCAATTTTACAGTTTATTGACGTAAAATTTAGCTCCATTATACTGTAAAAACAACAGTATAATACTGGCAGCAGAGGTTAATGTTTAAAACTAAAATGCACGTAATAAACTGTAAAATTAGCAATTTTACTGTTTATTACTGTAAAATTAGCAAGTTTACTGTCTATTACTGTAAAAGTAGCAATTTTACAATTTAGTATTGTAAAATTAAAAATTTTACAGTCTATTACTGTAAAATTAGCAATTTTTACAGTTTATTACACTAAAATTAGCTGTATTGTACTGTAAAAACAACATTCATTTTTTACAGTGTACACTTTCTCGAGGCTCTAGTAGAATGTCGCTAGCTTTTTGGTGTTAAGTTTATTTAAAAAAAAAAGCATAATATAGACTACATGGAACTTCGAACTCGTTTTCATTTTACATTTATCTCTCTCGTATACACCCTAATTGTGTTTATTTACATGAAAAATACCGCCAACGTCTTTTAGTTCCTCATTTATAAGCGACGAACTATTCAATTTCTAGTTTTTCTGGAAATCTGAATGTTTTTACTACATTTTACCGGTAGCTTTGACTTGTAAGACTTTCACCCTAGAAATCGCTATTATATATACTTAGTGATTAAATGATAGCAATTATGTTAGAAGTTGTTCTGTAATGTGTTTCACACTGCCAATTTTTAGTTTAACCTATATATAATATTAAATAAATATTCAAATACATACTTTCTTGAATAATTGCATTTTGTGTGCAATTAAACTGAATCCTCGTTCGCATGTAATTATCTTTTTTTTTTTTTTTTTTTTGAAGAACAGTTTTCAATGACTGTTACCTTTTTTTCATTTAAAAGAGTTTACCGTTATATTTATTTCTTGAAGATTTAATTGAGAAACCCCATCGGATTAGTTTATTAATCAATTAATTAATTAATTTATTTATTTATTTAATTATATTTTTTCTTTTGAGAGCGAGCTTTTTTACACCAAACAAACAAAACTGTTGAAGCAACTTAATTTTCTTGATTCTGTCGAGTGCAGTTTTTGTATTTCTCATGGAATAAGTCCTTTTAAAAAATATGGCTGCATTTAAGTTAAACTTAAGTTGAATCGTGATTTTTTAATTTTTTTCCCCATTATAGAAAAGGAAGAAAACTTTTAATATCAGAGGTAAGTAGATTAGTCTTAGCTGGTTTCCTTTAAAAACTTTTGGACAAAATTTCTGACTCCGACAAAAGAAAAAAAAAACTTTCAATTTCAACAATAACTTTAACGAAACTTGAAACTCATTCTTCATCTTTAATTTTTACACACTACTGCTCTTCTGAAACTTTTAAAAATAAATTTGAAAAATGAAACATTTTCACACATTGAACAAATTCTGAATATCTGTCATTTTTTCATGAACGAAAATTTTTCTCTTGACGTGTTTCCACAAAAATAAATTATTTTAATGTAGAATAATTTTCAAAACTAATTAAAAACATTTGGCGGGTGGCGGGAGCCCTATCATCCCACACCCTGAGTGCGCCAGTGAGTCGCGGCAATTGCTTTGCCTCGTCTAGCAAAATAACGATGAATGAAGCTGAAACAAATAGTCCAGTCTGTTTTTTTTTTTTATTTTTTTAAACCAACAGCTTAAGTGAGGAGTTGTTTTGAAAAGGGAAATGATGCGAAAAATGCTGTCCTTCATTTCAATCTTAAATCTGGTGCTATTAGGCAAACGATAGTGGTTTTCTTCTTCCCTTTTTCTATTTGTACCTTTCTGACCACGAAGTAATAAGAAGGTTCGAAGCAGGTTAAATTCCGCTTTGCTTATGCAACTTTTCGGGAAACAGTCTCACAGATAATTAAAGGGTTTGGAGGATGAAGGGGCAGTGTTACATTTTGAAAAATGAACACTCTGGACAATGGTAAGGAATGGATACATGTAAGCAAATAAAACTTGGTACATCAAAAAGTAGATGTTATTAGACTATTTTCATACTCACACTAACAACAAAACCAGAAAACAAAAAAGCTGCAACAACTGCAACAATAAAACTTTAAGCTCGCAATTTCTGTTTTGTCACATTACCCCTTCATCTCCCAAGCCTTTTAATTCTACTAGAAAATTAAATATAATTTAACCTATTGAGTTATCTCGCTGAAAGTTTTTTTTTCTCATTAGGCAATCGTTTTGTGTTGCTCTTCGGTATAAAGGTTGAGAGTTTTAATGCAATCACGTAGAATCATGCATGGCTAAATGAATTTTTGTTTTTATAAATAGTTTTACACATATTTTGAGAATTCATCTGTATAAAGTTTACTTTCTAGAGAATTGTAGTAGATAATGCTTCATGTTTTAACTTGGGTCCGTCCAAGAATTATCTCACGTTTTGAAAGAATAGGAGTTGTCGAATTGTGGTAGTTATTGAAAAGAGGGGGAAGGGCCACAAGAAGCGGGACCAATATGCAAATTTATTGTAAAACATAGATGGTTTTTCTCAACGCACTAAAAGAAACAGAAGTATTAATCATCAAAATGGGCAACATGGCCATTAGCAGAGCAATTGAACAGTACATGACTTCTCATGTACTTTTTGGAGAATAAAATATCTTCTGGCAGCAGGAAGTTCAGCAATCATTGTTTAGATAGTTAACACGGCTTCAGGAAGGGGTGGGGGGCGGGGGGTAGTTGCCGACGGCAATCGGAAAAGGCGCCGGTCAAGGTTTTGTATCGGCACAATTTGACTCAGAACATCCCTGAACCCGATAGTAAGCTAATTTGAACCATTTGATTTTTCCGAAGCACAGTGATTCATTAAATCGTTCATTGATTTTTATTTATAAAGAATTTAAATCGGATACATCCTTTGAAATCTTAGAAGATAAAAGTTCTCCGCGTAACAAAATAAACGTAAGAAATATGAATACAGCACGTCATCGTGTGCGCTTGAAGAAATGAAAAATAAAGTGGAAATGTAGAGGAACTTATGTAAGATGCAAAAGAAAAGTAAATTTTTTTTCCTCTGTTAGATCAGTCCCAAAGCTTGGGTTTACTACCAAAAAAAAGAAAGAGAAAGAAACGAGCAATTTTGTATAAGTGTTCCCTTTAAAAATGTTTTGCTTCGGTACGGTACTTTTGAAGTTCGCCAAAATCGGAGAAAATGTTAGAGCCAGCCCTGCCCTGAAGTAGACTGACAAAAATTGTAAAATCTTGGGAGTAAAGAAAAAATTTAAAGCTCCAGAAAAACTATTTTTCACTTTCTGGGAAATTTAAGTGTAACGAGATTTCTGAAAGTTATATATATGTGTGTGTGTAAGTGATGGTGTGAGTGTTAGCACATGTTAGTATGCATTTTATGAAAGAACTCCCCCATAAAAAATCCCTCGATGCCAGTTACCTCTTGGAATGTATTTTCCCCAGGCTGGAGGATCCCTTTTAACAAAGTCCCATTAATTTTGACTCTGATACAGGATTCTTTCGGCTGCCTTGTGTAGGAGTTGATTATTTTTTTGAAGTAAAGGGGTGAGATGAGCATTAGACGTTTCTGTAAGTTTCATATATGCATGGGTTTGAAAATTAGGAGTGTGTGTGTATGACCATCTTGTATGACCTCTCACCATCGAAAAATGTCAGAAATTGCTCATTTTCAGGAAATTGAGAGTCATTTAATTTTAAATGAAAAAATAAGTTGAATTAAATGGACAAAATCAGTAGTTGGTGGCGCCATCTTTTGTGAAGTGATTAAAAAAGTGGATAAACAAACTAGATTTTAAAATAATAGTTGAAATTTTTTAACTAAGTAATTAACTTATTACCAAGGGCGGATCCAGCTTCTGGTTAAGGAGGGGGTCATTTTCGGAAAGGGGGAGGGGTCAAAGTACAATTTTTATGCAAATTGGGGGGTTTTGACAAGTTTTTCGTAATATAAGTACCAAAAATGCAATTTTAACAAAATTTTGTCGGTTAGGGGGGGGGATCATGACCCCATGATCCCCCCCCCCCTCTGAATCCGCGCCTGCTTATTACGGGATCAATTTTATTATCATAAGATTTCACAGACAAAAAAGTTGAATATACTGGTTTAATTTTTAATTTTATCACTGAAAAAGAATAAGGAGCTTCATTTCGGTGAATGAAGTTTATTAGTTTTTTTTTTTTACCTCCCCTAAAGCTTTCTTACGATTAAATTTATTAAACTATTTTTAAATGGATATAGGAATTTTTTTACAAAATGAAATACCATTAAAAAAATACTCGAATTATTCAAAATAAGTTGCATTTTCTGGAATTTAACGATATATAATGTTCAATTTCAATTTAAATTTTTAGCTCTTTCTCAATCTCTTTGTATTAAGGAAGAGGGGGAGAGGTATAAGTTTTGATGCACCAAATAAGGCCTTATGGATCAATAAGATCACCCTCCCCTCCCTCAGTTTTCTATATGGGATAACAAAAATTCTCTAAATCATGATTTTATTTTCATCAGAAGGCCTTTTGATTTCGCAATATCAACAAGTTGTTTGTTATCAACAGGGGAAGGTGTAGTTACAATTAATACAAAAAAAAAAAAAATCTTGTCAAATTGAGTGGTATTATTTGACATAAAATTTCTTCATGATTCACTGTAGTTTGCGAGTATAAAAAAAAAATATTTATATTGTTCTTTGAGCCTAATTTACGTAGTAGACGAATTCAAGAAGAAATGTCGCTATTATGATCCGTGCTGCATATCCCACACATATTTTCACGAACCCATGAATTATGAGCAGAAGTGGCCAGAAAACACACAATAAACCACTTATCAGTGGCCCGAATATGACGATTGATCTCTCTCTTTTCAAATGAGGTAGGGTCATTTAAGGACATCTCGACACCTTAAGGAAAAATCATAAATAACTGGTTAATATTTAAGGATTTTATTATTTATTTTTACAGAAAACAATTATTCCATTATTAGGCTGTATTATTCCTGTGTAATGATTTACCCTGAAAAACATCATAGGTCATATAAATACTATGAAAAAATAAAAGCAAAATGTCCACTTCTCCCTTAACTGCGGGAGATCTCGACAGGCACCTACGGGCTGGCAGGTACAATTCAAAACAATGTTTTTTTACTTCTGTGAAATATGGAAAAGAGAGATTTGCGTAATAAACATATATTATACAATGCAACAATATACAGGGTGTCCACTCCAATCGTGGACCAATAGCTAATTTCTAAACCGTTAGAGATAAGCATATAGTTTATTTAGGAAAAAATCTCCACATTACGAAAGGAATTTTGGGTCTATTCAATGTTTTTCAAAAAATCAAATTTTGAAAGAGTTACGAAATTTAAATTTTTATACAGCCCCCCAGTCCTATCAATCATATTTAGTAAAACATTCTTGACACTGTAACGTTTAAAACTAAAAAAAAATCACTCTTCTACCACAAAAATTGACCGAGTTATGACGTTTTGAAAAATCAAGATTTTGAAGGATTTCGCATGCGGTCCCTTAAGCGGTCGCTCGATGACGTCATGAAATAATGCAAAATCTTGATTTTTCAAAACGTCATAACTCGGTCAATTTTTGTGGTAGAAGAGTGATTTTTTTTTAGTTTTAAACGTTACAGTGTCAAGAATGTTTTACTAAATATGATTGATAGGACTGGGGGGCTGTATAAAAATTTAAATTTCGTAACTCTTTCAAAATTTGATTTTTTGAAAAACATTGAATAGACCCAAAATTCCTTTCGTAATTTGGAGATTTTTTCCTAAATAAACTATATGCTTATCTCTAACGGTTTAGAAATTAGCTATTGGTCCACGATTGGAGTGGACACCCTGTATATCGCCCCTTTTAACTATGTACATTTGTTGCATGTAAACTGGGTTTCCTTCCCATTTTGTACGCAAGCCTCATGGAACCACGTATTACATTCTCCAACACATTTCACCCTCTTCTGTCCGTCGGTATCATCAAAGTAATACCCACCGCACTCGCCACAGTAATTTTCACTATCATGGAGATCTCTCGAGGAACTGGACTGAGTTCCTCCCGGACGTCTAGATCCCTGTGTTGGTGTTATTCTGCGCATTTGATTCCTGTACTCTACGGATGTTAAAACGGCCGATTCTTGTTTTTTTCTCCTATTCCGTACAGAAACATCAAGGGGTTGGCATTTGTGAGTGCTATGTGGAGGGAGGCATAGCATCTCAATTCCGAACAGTGACGCTTTGTTCAGTGTAGGCGTGTCCATCTATAATGAGTAAAATTTTGCCTTTTGGTCTGTATTTGTTCAGATGGTCAAGAAATTTGTTGAATACTTCGCTGGTCATGTATCAAGAGTCTGACATCTCTAAAGTTGATCCATTTGGTAAACCTTTGGCATACGACGGTTTTTTTCTAATACCCTTCATTATGACAAAGGGAGGGATGGCACTTCCTGTTGCAATGCTACAAACCATAGCAGTAACAGTAGACCCCTTTCTCCTGTCGTGGCGTGGTACACATCCTTTTTGCCTTTGGAAGAAATCACTTTACCAGGTTTAAAAATTAGCTGCAGTCCAGTTTCATCGGCATTAAAAATTCTTGCTGGTTCTTCCCACAGGTCCAACGCATCATAAATTTCGCGTAAATTGTCAAGAAAATTTCGTACTTCGTCTCTATTGAGACCTCTGGAACGTGCATAGGACAAGCCTTGGGCTTTCCTTACTGACAAATAGGGGTGTCTTTCTAAGAAAGAATATACCCAGTTATATCCTGCCATGCTGCTGTCTTTGTTGAACCGGTGAGTTAGATTCCTTTTCTCCGCAAATTTAAATACTAGTTTCCTAATATCATTTACGGTCATGCCAAACCCCTTGGAATTCAGCAGCAATAAATGTTCAACCAGTTCCTTTTCCATAGCATCATCGAATGTTGCTCCCTTTCCAATTTGCCGGTTTGATACTGCACCTGTTAGTACCCTGGTCCTTAATGTATTCCTCGGGACATCAAATTTTTTGGCCGCAGTTGCTAGTGGCATTTTGTTCTCTTTCACCTATCGTATGGCAGCCGCCATATCTTCAGGCTTCCATTTTCCAAGTACTCCTTTATAATCATAAATGCGAGGCATTTTCAACCCTAAAATATCATAAAAAAGAAGAAAAAAATATTAATTTGTTCGCAAACTATCGAGAAAAGAAATATCAGCATACAAGACTTACAATGTACTAATCAGGGAGAATTCGACAGGCCGATAAGGGAGAACTCGACTGTCGAGATCTCCCCATAATAGAATGTCGAGATCTCCCCAAGTTACACATTTATGTGAAAGATGGCAGCACTGCCATCTGACAGGTTATGCAAACTTTTTGCTTGCGCAGCCATGTTCTTGAATGTCTAATCTTACTAGCTACTAAAAATCAAAGCCATCGTCCCCATTTATCATTGTTACAAAAGTCAATCTTATACTGCATGCATTATAAACTATGAAACACTTACCTGACACATAAATGATGGTTATTTTCTTGATGAATCTCAGACTTCACTACACCTTCGATTGAAAATGACGCACTACACTCTCAGGTCATTTCAATACAACAGTTTCCACTTTCGCCACCAGGGTGCAGGGGGGTCTACTGGGGGATTTCCTTAAAAGTGTCGAGATCTCCTGAGTGTCGAGATGTCCTTAAATGACTATAAATATAGAATTTTTGATAATGGTTTTGAGTTTCTCAAATTTGTTTGAAAAAATTTTCCAGTTTAAAATTCAAAAAAATGGAATGTTTCTGAAGTTCGAAGATACTTTTCGGGGCATTTTTAGGGTTAGTCTTGTTAGGGACCCGTGTTCCTAATCAGACCAGTCTTTTTTTTTAACTGCTCGCAAACATAATTAAAAGTTTTTACATGAAATGATGTCTTCTAATTTTTATGATTTATTTGACTAATGTGTACAAAAATTGGAGCAAATTGAATCATAAATATGCGAGATATTTGGCCTTGAACCTTAGGTTGGCCTCATTTGGCTCCCTTAGCGTATGTAAAATTATAATCGTAACACATGAATCGTCCCCCCCCCCCTTTCGAGCTACATAGATTTTTTGATAGAGTTAATTAGAATTACGATTGTATTTACAGTCTAAAAACTCACAGAGTATGATTCACATGGAAGTTTTAGCTAAATATGCGTAGTACGGTGGGGAAAAATTGCCTTTTCGATTTCCAAAATTCATACTGTGTTTTGCTTAAAATACGTTGTCTTAAATTGTTTTAAAATAGTTAAGTTGGGTCAGATCGAAAAGTAGATGTACTGCAAATCACAAAGCAAGTTCTGAATACTAATTGAACACGAAAACTTTTTGAAGCATTTTGAATCAAACGCACGTGAACATGTGAGCGCTAGCAGTTTAACAAGAAGTTCTGTCAAGAACTAAACGAGCCTACTTTCCCGTACATCGACATCGGCATTTTAGCATCAAATCAATATTCTCTTGAATATCTGAAAATGAAAATTATGTCAAACATACCTTTATAGCACTTAAAGCTGATTTCTAAAAGCAAAATATACCCTCTCATCAGATGAAATGGACACGTTAAAAGCAAATAAACGAGTAAATAAAGTTTTGTCGCACCTTTTAAAGAATATAATTAACTTTAATATTGTAAACTATTTGTATTGTAATATTGTAAACTTTAATATAATTATTATAGTTCTTCCGTAGAAAAATTTCACAATCGTTTTCAAAAGAAAAAAAATAATAAATAAAATAAAAGTACGAAGAACATCAAAACACATTTTATCAAAGAAAGAAAAAAACCTCGTTCGTTAATAAAATGTCTCGAATTTTATTTTTAATTCGTTGCCAGTTGTTAAATATAAATAAAGAATAAAATGCTCTAGTGAATGAACAATTTTTGTAATAAAAAAAAATATCGTCTGTCAAAAAATAAATAAATAAATAAAAATAATAATAATTAATTAAACAAGAAAAATGAATGAATAAACAAAAAATCGTCTGCCCAGTCAGTCATTTTTTTCTGAGCCTGCATTTCCGCCATGTTTGCGGAGTCGGAGTTGGAATCAGAGTCCTCACAGAAGATTTTTCAGAAAAGTACTTAACATACGTTTTTTTATCAAAACCGTTTTCTTACTAAGTTAGTTTGAAGGAAATCCGCCTTCAAGTTCAGAATCAACATTCAATTTAAATTTCCCAGTAGGCGCTCATGTTAAAAATTTTTCTGAACGGTTCACCATTGAACGAAAAATGGTTCAAATTGAAAAGTGAAATATGGGAATGAGTCTCTCCGAGATCTTTCGAATCAAAAAAGTTTATTCAATTCAGACGGTTCACTTAAAAGTTATTAGGTGGAGAAAGGTTGCTTGAACGGTTCAATGTTGAACGAAAAACTGTTCACATTGAAAATTTAAATACGGTAATGAAGTATCCTTGCCGAGATCTTTCGAACAAAAAAAAGTTTGTTTAAATCGGACTGTTCACTCAAAAGTTATTAGGGGTGAGAGCTTGTTTGAACGGTTCAATGTTGAACGAAAAATCGTTCAAATCGAAAATGTAGATACGGGAATGAAGTATTCTTGATAAGATCTTTCGAACAAAGAAAAAGTTTATTCAATTCGGAAGGTTCACTTAAAAGTTATTAGGTGGGGAAAGGTTGCTTGAACGGTTCAATGTTGAACCAAAAATGTTCAAATTTAAAATTTAAATACGGTAATAAAGTATCCTTGCCGATATGCTTCGAAAAAAAAAATTGTTTAAATCGGACTGTTCACTCAAAAGTTATTAGGGGTGACAGTTTGTTTGAACGGTTCAATGATGAACGAAAAATTGTTCAAATCGAAAATGTAGGTACGGGAATGAAGTATCCTTGAAAAGATCTTTCGAACAAAAAAAAGTTTGTTCAATTCGGACTGTTCATTCAAAAGTTAGTATCGCGGGACCGGTTGTTTGAACGGCTCAAAGTTGAACCAACAATTGTTCAAATCAAAAAATCAAATATGGGAATGAGCTGTACTCGCCGAGATCTTTTCAATAAAAAAAAGTTTGTCCAAATCGGAATGTTCATTCAAAAGTTATTAGGGGGGGGGGGGACAGACAGACCGACAGACCGACCGACCGACAGACCGACACACAAATTCCCCATCTCAATACCCTACTTTCAAATTTTTAATTTTTCGATATTCCTTTTACCTCTTTATTTTTTTAACTTGGCGATATTTTTTGGACTTGGCGATATTTTTTTTAACTTGGCGATATTTTTTGGACTTGGCGATATTTTTTAGACGCATTAAGCTACTTTTAATACTTTTTTCGTCTTTCTTTTGTTTTTAACGGGAAAGTAGGCTAAAAAGAGGGTGATAGGCTAAGGATGGAAATTTTCAGAAGCTTTTAATATTAATCTTGCATTTGCTATTTCTTTCGTTTTCAATGTTATTTTGCACTTCCATTTTGCATCTCTTTCTTTCATTAGATACAGTACTAAACAAATCTATCTAAATCAATGCTGACGATGATAAATAAGATAAAAATCAGTAGTTGTTTGCATGTGTTTCATCCGGCTCGGTGTTTTCAGATTTACGGCTCCAAAGTAAATTCATTTTTATTTTTTAAGCTTACGAATAGAAACTGTATATCTTAGTCTGTTTATCATTCTGTTGATATCGGATAAAAATCCTCCAGATGATAATAGACTTAGAAAATGAAGTGTAAATCTTACAATAACTAGTGTTAATTTTATGAAAACTCCGAGATTTAACAATAATGAAGAAGAGGAAGAAAAAACCTATTGCATTTTTTGTAGCTACGTCTTCGATGAAGATTGAATTCAGTGCAGTAACTGTCAAATTTGGGTCCATCACAAAAACTTTGCAAATCTTAACGAAGGTAGCTCATCTTCATAAGCGTAGCGTCGGGGGGGGGGGCACAGGAGGGCACGTGCCCCCCCAACTTGTTGGGCACTTGTTCTTTAGAACCTGAAATTTTATGAAATCAGAAGGAAAATAATCGTCGGAATATTATTTGCAGTTATTTTCCTTTATTTTGTCTTTGAATTATTACCCACATGTATGTGGGTGAAGGGGGGGGGGGCACGGAAGAATTCCGATTCTTCGTCGAAATTTTCAGTGTTTGGCACCAAATTTTTCCCGAAATTGGGGGACGAAAATCATCAGAAAGATTATTTCCATTTATGAGCCAAAACTATTGTCTGAAAGATTTTTTCTTTTGCCTAAAACAGTCCTTAGGATTGCTAGTATTGTTTAATGTAAGGCCTCTGGGGATGTTTTGCCCCCTCCCCCGTCCAATTTCTGGGGGTCACATTTTATTGTGACCTCCTCCAAGTGTGTGGCATTACTAAAATAATAATTTAGAGAATTATAAAAGCATAAAATCATACTATTTTTTTTGCTCCTTTTCAAGGCATATTTTTTTAGTTCGATGTAACTACTAACTATGCTAAAAAATAATTTTAATTTGAAAATATTATTTTCACGAAATCTGGCTCATTGTAAGAGGGAGAGAGAGAGAGATGGAAAAAAGATGTATGATGCCTTTCTTTTATCTCACTGCCATGTAATGCAATGGAAAAAAAAAAAAAACAATTTATTCAACTATGAGATTTCTGTATAGAATTTAATTATCCTTTCTTCACAAATCAAAAATTTAAATTTTTTATTTGTTCCTTTCAAGCATTTCTCATTCATAATCATACCAGAAAAAAAATTAAGTGCTAAATGCATGAAAGTAACAAGAAAAGTCTTACAGTGCACAATGCAACAAAATACACCATTTATTCTTGTCTAAAAACTACTTTGCATTACGTAATTTGTGTAGAAGTAGATAATCTGAATGTATAAGTCTTGTCTCAAATTGATTTATAAACTTCTTATTTAAATACTATGGCAGAGTAAGAATATTTGGGCATATATTTATAATCGTTTTCGGTACAGATTGTTTTTTTTTTTTTTTTCAGAACTCATTTTCGAATATTTTCAAGTTGTATCATTGTAATATGACAATTTTCCTAGCTGATAATTTGCAAAAATGTAACACATATAATTATTTTAACTGATATATTGCTGTATTCTTTTTTTAAAAGCAAACAATTTAAATTTATAGAATTTTTTACTATTATTTTGCTTTAATTGTGTTTTTATAATTTTAATGAGTGCGTTTTGAATGACATTTTTTTCCCCTGTGTCTCTTTTTTTTTTTTGAGTAAGTGATATATTTCTTCATTTCTTCCCATATTGGATATCGAACTTGGTCACTAGGGTCAAAGGTAGTGTTCCTAACCGCTAGATCACATGGGATTGTTAGTATAAAAATAACTTTATGAAATGCCTCATTTCAGAAATTTTTCAGGTATAGTATTTTTTTCTCCTCTCCCTCCTCTCTCATGCTTCAATTACTAATCGATTATCGTCAACGATTTGTCAAAACGCAAACCGATCTTATTTAGATCGAACGGTTAACTATTAAGGGGTGTTTGTTTGCCTCTTTTTTCTCATATTTTTGTCATCTCCTTACTTCATCTCCAATTACTTCATATAAGGCCTCAAAATGCTGAATTTTGTATCTATTTTTTTAAATTTCTCCCGGGGGAGAATCCCCCGGACCCCCGTGATATTGGGAATATTCTACTCTACACTCCACTTAAAAAAGGGGTAATTGTATCATTCTTCTGATACCCATCCCACTACTAGGTCAATTAAAAAAAAAACAGAAAAAGACAGCGAGGACATCAAAAAGAGAGACAAGGCATATGGGGGGGGGGGGGTTCCGCGAAAAAGACACACTAAGTAAACAAATGGTCGGTTTTGCTACACCAATTTTCTTAAAAACAAAAGGGGCTTGATGGGGGGACGTGACGGGGCTACGGGCCTAGTTGAATCTAAATCCGCCCTGGTTACTGAGGGAAAAAAAATGGATTAATGGTGTGTGCAATTCATTGGAAAAGTAAGAACGAATTTTCCTCCAACGAATAATCTAAGGGGGAAAAGGGGGGGGGCGCAAAATCTTTTTGGAGTGTAGGCGGAGCCTACACTAGAAAAATTCCAGACCTGTGCCCCCCCAAAACTTTTGGTCACGCTACGCCTATGCTCATCTTCATCTTACATGTGATATGTGTATCAATGTTATAGATGAGTTTAGCACTGTAAACAGTAGTTTAAATTTTTGTTGTAGATAATGTCTGTCCGTTATTATTCTCTATATCTTAAAAATTCACAAACGTTAGTGATGCGTGTGGACAGGACAATTCTTTAGAAATATGCAATTTCTTTTTAAAGGCTCATAGCAACCTTGCCAGGAAACCATACGATTGCGTAATAATGAAAAGAAAAAAAAGTGATCAAAATAGCATTGTAAATCATGTTTCTGGACACATAAATTATTTGCTCTCGTGACCCCTTTATTGAAATACGTGGGCTTGATGTCTGCCGAAATTATTATGAAAAGTCGCCAAAATTACCGAGTTTCAGTGAGTACTGGCAGACATCTTTCCTATGATTTGTAGATAGATGTCCTGCATATGCAGACGGTAAAAATCACGTGATTGATGTCTTGCAAGTTTTTGATTAGGCTACTTTTCAAAATTTTCGTCAGATTTTACAACCTTATATCTCGATAATAGGATGACAACGGCAACTCACTTTTTTAACGAAAATTATGTCCCGGGATGCTATGTTGATTGCTATTTCAACATTTTTCAATATTACACTACTCGTATTTTTTCCGGGTTAAAAAAGTCTATTCCATGTCTTCTATTATTATTATTTAGTAGCCTTCGTCTAGTATCATTATAATCTATAGTCCATAACAGGATTTCTGTCTTTAAAGGTATGCCTGGACTGCAAAAGTAGGCATACCTTTAAGGCATGCATGTAGCATGTACTTCAAAGAGAAATTTTTGCAATGCTTCAAGCGCTTTATTTTGAAATCTTTTTTTTTTTTTTTGCTTACTTCCAAACATACATGTTGGAAGCATGTTTTTAAGCAAACAAACATGTTTCTTGCATAATCAGAAGCTGTTCCCAGCATTTGCGTCTTTACCATCGAACATTTTTCACAAGCTTTCATGACCACTAGGTGCAACTGGCAGTTCCAATAATTTTCAGTTTTCGTCGTAGTCATCATAACTTCGTTCATAAAAGAAGACCTTTGTGTATAGCAGTTTTTGTGCTCCTTGTTTGGGTGTATGTTCTGTTTGGGTGTATGTTCGGTTTGGGTGAGCAACATCAAAGTAGGTAGAAAAAAAGAGGTTGCTATTACCATCCTTACACATAATGGATTACTCATAACATTATTGTGCAATATTGTTCTTTCTGTGCTTGTTTTTGTGAACTTTTGTTCCAAATCCGTAAAAATTTAACGGTAAAAGGTTTCCAATATTTATGTCTTATCAAGTGAAATACATTAAAATGTCATTACCATCCAGAGCAAAAGTTATAAACACATTGAAATGATAAACTGAAGAAAAATGATATTAAGTGCATTAGTTCTAATAGAGGCTTGATGTTTTTTATTAGTTTTATACTATGGATGCTTTATTAGAAAAGTTTAGTTAAAGTTTAGAAAAATTAGTTGATAATAATTTTGAAAAAAAAACAATACTTCAGTATTTTTAGCATATTTATGTTAATTTAGATTAATTAACTTATTAATTAATTAATTAATTAATTAAATTTAATAAAGTATTTATTAATGAATTCATTCATGAGTAAACAATTAAAAAAAAAACTATGAAAATAAATTGCATCATGACTTTCTTGTAGAATTTACGAATTTAATTCGGAATATTTCTAAAATAAATGAGGGCGTTTGTGGACTTTTGTATTTTAACAAAAATTCATACATTGTCTTTCCAAAAAAAGTCAAATGGCTCTATTGTGAAAAGATGACGAATTTGAAAATTCGAATAAACATGTGTACACATATATACTAGAGTAGACAAGACCATAAACACATGTCATGTTAGCACATATGGGTGCATATTCGTCTGTACTAGTACTAGTATATGTACGTACATACGAGTAACACGTACATACTTGTGCATACACATATCTGATGTATACATGTATGTATTCGTGTGTACACATTACTCTGGCACACGCACATATGCTCACGTATACACACTTATATGCACGTTATGTACATTTATTTATGCGTATACACACATGTATATACTCCTTCGTACGCGTATATAATTTCTTATACACGTTTAACACAGTGTACACACGTTTATACTCATGTACAGAGGATAATATGTAAGGGTGATTCTCATAGAAGCAGCCGTTTTCATGTTCTTCTTATAATTTGCGAATATTTTCTAGTTTATTTATATTTTTAGAAGTTTATTTATTTATTTTTTTTTCAAAATTGTTCTAACAAGATAATAAAAGTAAAATGTCCATATTTTATTTCAAGTATGTTTTATGTAGGTCTAAGTACTGAAACGTCATTCCTTCACTTGCCCCCAGTGTTAGAAAAACGTAAATAAAAATTATTTATAAGCAAGCAAGGAATAAGTTTACATTTTTTTGCGTTTTATTTCAGAAAATGGAATTTTCCTTAAAATTAGTTGACGCGAGAATTATTAAGTTTGCCCCTAGCGGGTAGCTTCATTCCCTCGTAGCGGTACATTTCTCTCTCAGACAATCGTGACATTATAATTGTTTTAAGGTAAAAAGTTTGATAATTAACAGTTGGCAACACAGAAGAATATTGCAGAATGTTTCCGTCTTTAAGTTGCTGAAAACTTGTTCTTGAAATCTATCTGAAATCGTAAAATCAGGTAAGGTTTGCATCCGTCATTCCCACATATCTACTTTTACCGTAAAAAAATGCAAAAAAGCAGGCTGATTATGGGTTACATCTTTCTTTAAGAATACATGTATAAGAATAAACTCAAATATCTCTCAGTTAGGTCTAATGACTATAATTTTGTTTCATGGAATTTGTCACTCCCTCACTAGTGAGGAAATGACAGTTAAGTAAGGGACGGCTTGGTGTATTGGGTTTTCAGCGTAGCGCACCCCTAAAACCATTTCATTCTCAACAATATACTTCGGATGCTTCGCAGCGTGGCGACTTCTTGAACCAATCCATTCGATCTTAAAAGAGACGTGCCGTACGCCTTCCTCAAGATCGAGTTATTTCGCGCACCGAATATTAAAAAAAAAGTTAATGTTTTCACATTATTACGCGCTTTTCTTGGAACGAAAACAGCAAACGGCAAAAGAAATTCAAAGAAAGAATTTGGAACTATGGCGAAAACCGCCAGCGTCAGATCACGTGACAACAATTAAGCAATACGTTGAAATTTCTTCATTCCACGATTTTCTCTCGTGAAGAGCTAGTTTGAAAAGGTTTTGTTTTTAATTGATATCTCCACTAGTTGATATCGTAAAATTAAGTAAATTAGCTGTAATAAAGACTGAAAAATTACGAATTTATCGATATCTTGTTCGATGGCCAGTTCACTGACGTTCGAGAGGAAGAAGCATAATATAGAAAGATAGAAAGATAGATACGCTCCGCTTTTAATAATGAGTGATGATATGCTTTAGCACAAACTGTTCAAAACATAAATAAAAGTTATTTCTTTTAAATGGTTCCTGCAAAAAGAAAGAAAATACAGTTGATGCTTACTAGAAATATCCCTAATTATGAAAGAATTATTGTAAAACAAACAATGTCTCCACCAATTCCATACAAAATCGTATTAGACAATATTTTCCCCTAAGGCTATACACGGGCCATTCCACGGAAAACCAGACATTTCACAACCTGAAAAAATTTCTTTTTTGAAAGGATTCAAGGTGTACTAAGTTCATTGCTGAAATTTCAAATCATATAGATCCAGGTATAATTTTCCAGTATTTTTGTTTTTGAGTGGCAACAGGGCTTCAAAGATGGCTGACACCAGCTGAATGCTGTAGAGTAAAAACATGCTCGTTTCAATGCGCTTTTACTTTGTTTTCATATTAAGTCGGATGTATCCAAATTTTTATTTTAAGAAAGGGTGAATGTCTTTTTCATTTTATGCCTCATTTTCAGTATTTTACTGCAGTACAAGTTGTTTTATTACATGTTAAAGTTAACGTAAATTGATGCCTCACACGTGACATAAAGATGTATATTTTAAAATTACTGCTAAACTAGAAACTGGAACTGGAAATGGTTACAGATTATAAGTATCCTTAATATGTAAGCATTTCTGAAAACTACTTGAAAAAAATTTCAATTTAGTATTTAGTTATAAGGTAATTAAAGTTGTCCCACACGTGACGCCACGCTCAGGGCATTTTAAACAAAACTAGTTCTGAGCAACAAAACATGAGTATTATTGATTTTTTTTATGTGCTATCTTTTGTTTAGTATGTAGAGGTACTTTAAACCCCGACACAAGAAAAGGGGGGGGGGGTTATAAGCTTGACGGTATCGATTTGGGTATCTAATGTATTTATTTAGTATCGCAGTTTTTAAAAGGACGTAACTTTTACAGCAGGGAAATCCTTACAATAAGGCATGAAAGGAAAAAACATTCACTCTTCTGCAAAATAAAACAGTAGAAATATTTAAATTGATCTAAAACCACAGTAAACTTACTTTGAAAAGAGCATGTTTCTACTCCCCATTATTCAGCTGGTGTCGGCTATCTTTGAAGGCATGTTAACACTCAAAAAACTGAAAAATTATTCCCAACTACAGTCAAGTCTCGATAACTCGAGGCCTCATAACTTAAATATTCTTTCGTCTCGAAGTTTTTATTGGTTCCCAAACCTTTCAAAAGACTAGAAACTTCCTATAGCTCAAACTTCCTGTAACTCGAAACTTTAAGCTGGTCCCTTAGGACTTCGAGTCAACGAGACTTGACTGTACAAATGATTTTAAGTTTGAAAAATAAAATTAACACCTAATACCATTTCAAAATAGGATTTCTTTCAGATAGTGAAACATTCAGTTTTCCTTGAAATAATCGAAAGGAGTATCTCGAAGAAAAAGTGATCAGCAAAAATCCCTGGAAAAAAGCTACAAACATTAGAAGCACATCTAGCTTCCATGAAATTTATTGCAAAGGCTAACTTGCAGAACACAACGCCTTTAAAGAGAGACTTTCACATTTCAATCGAACAGTAGCATGAAATTAATTCCAAAGCAAGAACTAAAATGAGTTGTTGTTTATTAGAAAGGGAAGTCATACTCAGGGTAAATATTTAAAAGGGTAGAAAGTAACACATGTTTCATAAATATAATGAAGCCATCAAAAATTCCAGTTTGTTTTAAATGACCTACACGACGAAACGAAAATGCTTACGTAAGAAAAGAGATTGTTAGAATTATTTCTTCACCAATTTCTGGTAAAACGAAAGATTGCTATAAATTTACGGACATTTAGAACTACTTATATTTCATTTCTAAAGACTATCAGTGAAACACCTGCTGATATTTACTTTGCATTCTTTATTTTGTTAAAATTTGATCTTTCTGTATATTACTTAATGAAATTTTGATTTACAAATATTTTTTTTTAAATGTTTTTTTCTTATAAAGGTAAATATTTTCTGGTTTGGACAATAAATTATGTTTTACACATTGATTAGTAACTGTTTTCGATCATTCAATTGGGAGAAAATCGCAAGATGTCCCACACGTGACATTTATGTCCCTCACGTGACAGTTACTAAACTAGTTACAAATGTAGTATATGTTTATTTTTTAAAGTTAACACTGCAAAACATTATCAGTAGGAAACCATACGGTATGTTCAGAAATTTGGAGCTGCCAGAATATAGCAGATTCGCATGAATTTTCACTGGAGTTGTGAAGTGTAAAAACTGATGTCCGAACGCTTGTCCCACACGTGAAAGTAATACTTTAATGAAAAACACCAATTAAAAAAAGTATCAGGAAATTTTTTTTTTGCTTCTCAAATCACATGCATAATATACTTTCCCCAGGTTCAAAAATTTTTAACTTGTAGCCATAAATTATTCGTAAACATATATGAATGTTAGTGAAATTTTCGTTTGATTGTCCCACACGTGACAGCGGAATCACCCACACACATTAATTATTATTATTGTTATTCTTTTAATATGTTATGTCTCTTTAGTTTAATGCAGTAACTGTAATTTTTAATGTTAAACTACGCTGTGTTTTGGTGATTGATCGATCCTAGTATATGTCATTCGCTCACTTTTTTAATTTTGTAAGTAATTTATATCATTAAAATATTATAAATTTTTCAGGATCAATACTTTATATACAAAATGCCGACATATATCTATCTCCATAAAATGTTTCATCTGATTCCATTAACTTTTTTTCTGATCTTTCTAAGCTCAAAATGACTGTTTTTATGAGAATGACTCAAAAGTATAAAAATATTATGATTACTTAGAATAGTTTTAACATCTATTTTTTAACGAAGACCACTTTACTCCATTCTGTCTAAAATTTTCCCCACCCCATGAGATAAAGTGGTTATGAATACGTATAGAAAAAAAATGTCATAAAATTACTTAGATCAGTTTTTTCATCCTAAAAATCAATGCTGGTTCTAATTCACGCCTGATATGTACCTGTTTGACATTAAACCATATAAGAAAGCTCAAAAATAACGAAGATTTCTTTGAAAAAAGATATTTATATCACACTTAAAATACTAAACAAATTTAAGTCTTCGACAAACAGTATGATAGCACCATAATTTAAGATATAAAACATGATTTTTTTTCAAAATGTTGAACATGTAAAAAATGAATGGACACAAATATGTTTTTAAATTCCAGGCAAGAAACTGATAATGAATAGAAAAGTGACAAAAGTATTACTGCAAAATTAAGAGTACATTTTCAAGGCATATTCTTTTGGTAAACACATACAAGTTCAAATTGACATGTATACTAAGAGTGTTGAAAAATGCAAACCGTTAATTGTAACATAATAAACAGTAATTTGAATCTGCATTTAAATTTTACTTAAAGGATCATAAAATGTTAACTAAACTGAATAAACATCACTATTCTAGCAAAACTTGCTTTGACATAAAAATAATTGCAATCTGCACAATGTAGTTAGTTTTTTGAGTTACATTTTTCAATGAAAGAACACAAAATTATCAAATTTTAATTAGGTTAGAAATGAAAATAACAAGTATTTTTATGTAAAATTATGCAATTTAACAGATTTTCGTTTTAAGCACACTTTTTATTTTTAGTTTAGAAAAAATATTTCTAACACTATTAAAAATAATAAAGAATGTCCTAAAATAATTGGCAGTAGGCATATCTGGAAAATGTCCGAGGAAGAAAAACATTTAGTACTTTTTTTTTTCCAGTATTTGGATACCAAGGAATGAAATTGAAATTACCTCTAAAATGCAAAACTATACCAGATAGTTTAGACATAAAAAGTTTTTATTTTGGCTCTTCCTGAGAAGAAAAGGCTGTGTTTATACGAAATACATTTTATTCGTAAATTCTTTTACAGAATCGATAAAAAAAGTAATTCAATGATTTCTAATTTTTTAAGGTTTTCACTGGTGGAATGAAGGCTATAAAAAAGTTTTTGAAGGTAACATCAAATCACTAGATGCAACACTATTTTCCATACAAGTATTACATTGCGATGATAGCACACGGACATGAAGAGCAAAGTAGACATCACAGAATGATCGGTTAAACACGAAAAGTAACACTGCAAAAGTAAAACTTTCACACCTAACAGCAGTGAGACATGGACTGATGATAAGGATACCTATGGAAGATAAATAAATTGAATATGATGACTTTTTTATTTTTCTGAATTTAACAGAAATATTATGCACTTGACAATTGGTTAAAAAAATATTATTATATTAAGCACTGAAAGAACTTATTTTGAACAAAAGTTACTTTAAAGATAATTAAAGAATACCTTCCTCATTTTTGTAAGAGAAAAATTTTTAGCCAAATAAATGGAAAATTTCATTTTTACCCCTTTTTGCAAAAACCTGACGAATGTGAATGAAGCACGCTTTCATGAGATAAACTTATACATATGTGCGCTTGCAGGATTTTTTTTTTATTACGTCTGTCAATAGCACCAGTCATTGGCAAGCTGGGCTTGACTGAAGTAGATGAAGTGATGTCGTCAAATTTTAGTTTTAAAGAAAATAACGGAACGAAAGAAGCAGCGTTACTGCTTCATATTGCCCCTGAAATTGGTAGACAACTAAGAGAAAACCATTTGGAAGGTGCAGACCACTTTTCAGGACGTCTTTCACGTTCGATTCCAACTTTTTTGGCGGAAAACTGGGCTCATGTGGTTCAACAGGCCTTTTACTCTCCCTATAAGCCCCTCTGGAAGTTCTAGATGCTAACAAAACTATAGAGGTCGTTGAAAGTAGTCAGACGAGAGAGGACATTAGGGTCACAACGAAAGCCTAGCTAAACTGCATTCAGAAACTGGCTTTTTCAGAATGCTTCCGACTATGAAAGCACCACTGGAAGTAGTGTCTGGATCCCCAAAGACGCTACTTTGAGGGGGTATGGGATTAGGTTTCCAAAGCTCCTGGGATGAAAGTCTTTTTTCCTCCGTTGAAGATCAAATACTTTTAAAACAAATCTCGCATTTTAAACTTTTAACTCTAACGCTATATGTTTTTTACTCGAATGCATGACTTTTGTTAGTAATAAATGGATAAAATATTGTTCATTTTTATGTGAGTACCCATTTACAATGTGTATTTTCAATGGTTACTATAAAAAAGCAATTAAGGAGAGTCACTATGAAAAAGTCAATTAAATTACTCAGTGATATTGCACGTTTAGCTGGAGCGCATCCCCAAGTGCATGTGCACTTAGAGACCTCGATTCTTGATTCGATAACTCTTATTTAATCAGATAGAAAATCACTGCATAATTGTCTTGATTATGTTTCAGTTGAAATTAGGGAAATTTTTAGATTGGCATACAGTGCCAAGAATCATTATGATAGCGCATACCAGCTTTCCTCACCCTTATTTTAACAAATGAAGTCATTTAATTCTCAGTGGATACGAAATACACTTAACAGAATCAGATTATATGATTAATTAAGAGCAATGTTTAGAATTTATCTAATTACCTTGGAGAAAAATGGTAATTGTGAGGTGGATCCATTGGCAGACCATTTGACAATTTATTCACAGAATTTTCGTAGTTTTCGACGCCTTGGTAGAAAATAGGCCCCTGCTTACTTTCTGAATGAATTGAAGATTCTTCAGCTCTGTCTAAGCTATCAGATTTCATCATTTTTATTTCATTTTTGTAAATGGAATGAGTATTATTTGGCTTAAAGAGACTGTCGCTCGATGTTGACACCTGTAAATTAAAAGAATGTACTTGTAAAGACGTAGGAGATAAGTTCATAACAGAGTTTGGACGTTGTCTTCTTCTAAGAAAACTAAGTTTAAGCTCACTTTCGTCATTTACATATTTGCTGTCTGGGTCGACTCTGCGTCTTCTTAATCTGCTACTTTTTCCATCAAGTTTTGAAGGTTCGTCTACTGGAGGAGAATCATTATTTTCACCCGAATTTGAAGTACTTGATTCATTGCAAAAAATATCACAGTGCAATGGTACACTTAGACGCTTGGAATTTTCTTCTTTTTGCAACTGCTGATTGTTGTTGCAAGTTTTATTACCGACAACAATTTCTTCTTTTCCATTAAGTTCTCTAAATTGTTGATTGTCACTCTCTTTCTTTTCAACAGGCATGAGGTGTTCTACTAGTTTGTGGTCTAAGTTACGTGATTCGTCAAACTTTTCATATGCAAGATCGCTTTTGAGCACATTTGAATTCTTTGTGTTTCTCTGAGTGAGTAGAACATTTTCGATTGCTCTCGCAGCTTTTTCGCTCTTGTTCATGTTTTCATTATTTTTGTTGTTGGTTTCAACACGTTTTTCACCATTCATAAAATGGGATCTGCTGACTATTTGGTTATAAGATTTCTCTCCAGTAGCATTGATTTTCTCAGTATTTCTCATATTTACTCTAGAATCAGATTTTGATGATTTTATTCTTCTTATATTACTGAAATCTTTCTCTTCGCTTGATGAATCCTTAGTACCGTTCACCGTAGAAACTTCTCTATTATTTATTAATAGAGTAGATCTGTTTTTTCTCTGTCCGTTTTCAACAGTCAAAAAAGTTGAATTTGTTTTCATTTCTACATTGTAATTATTTTCTTCCAGACATTTAAAACTCGAGAGTTGTTTATCAATTTCAGCACTAGCATAGGAAGGTTTTAAAGGAAAACTTGATTTATTCCAATTGGAATTGTATTTATTTTCTTTTACTTCTCTTCTTCTACTACGAGGCATTGAAAAACTTCTTTGCAATTTAGTTGACTTTTGCTTCACTTCATTACCTAAGACGTGTCTGCTTTCCTCAGCAAAACAAATGCTCTTTTGTGAACATGAGAAAGAATCTGTACTGTTTTTACGGCCATTCTTCGAACCATCTTGAGTACTTTTCTCTCTGGTATAGCTTGTAAATTCTTGCACACACATGTCTCTCTGCTGCCCCTCACCGATCATGTAACTCGACTTCTGGTTTTCTTCAGACAGTGCATCGCTAGCCGAAATGTGAGGCAAAGAGGTTCTTCTCTCATCACTCGAAAATACGGACTCGACACTTGTCTGTTTCGCTGCAACATTTCGCATCACATCTACTTCATACACACTTTCATCAAATGAGGCTTGCTGTCTCAAAGGTGGCTGCAAGTGTGATCGAATATGAAGTGAAATAGTAGGACAACTCCAACAGCGTGGTAAACCTTGAGCAGTTTGACCGCTAGCAAATAAATTGCCCATATGAAAGAAATTTGAGAGATCTCCCTTTTTTACAACAGGACTTCTGACCTTCACATGAGGATGAACTTTTGCAGGATGCGAAACTGAACGTCGAACAGGACGTCGTCGCTTCTCACAAACATCAAACATTTTAAAACCATTTCTGTCTGCTTGCCAATTTAGCTGAGTTTGCATAACTTTTCTGTAATCATTATTTCTGAATTGAAATCCAGAGCAGAAATCAAACATATTTTTGAAATTATACTGTCTCTCTTTGAATGTAGTATCAAAGTCCATATCATTAACCATTTGTGGCACTGGGTCAGTATGTTTACTAAGCTCTACAGATTCTTGCAATTTTGATACAGAAGTCAACTGTGTTTCTTCACCAAGTGTAAACTGAACTATAGAGGTGTCACCATTTGCTACAGCAAACTGAGAAGAAGATAACAGGTTACTTTGAGATTTAGAGATGCATAAACCACTTCTATTTTCGACAGAAATATGCGTCGCATCAAGAAATGCAGAAGTAGATGGCACAATTGTAGCGTTGGGATTTTGCTGTTTGTCAGGATCTGTAATATTGTCAAAGGAATCTTGTAAGAAGTTATTGCAATCATCAGCAAAAATCACAGGGCTCGCGACAAGACGCTTATCAGATGGGAGAGAATTTCGCTTTTTGGTCTTCTTGCTGTTTTTATTCGATTTAACACCACCTTTTTCTTTCATAAGATCCAGTTTTTCCTTAAATAAAATAATAAGTACATTTTAATGCAGAATATTTCAAAAGGAATACACATAAAATGAAAAGAAAATTAAGTAAATAAATAATACACTGTAAAGGTAATTCAGGAGTGTTTCTGGAAAATAATGGGAATTTATATAATGTCTAATTTCTGCCAGTAATCTATCTGGGGAAAAAAAACAGGAAATTTTCTAGCTAAAAGACAGTAGCCTCCCAAAAATTAATTTGTAATCTTTCAAAAGTATTCTGAAACATGAAATAGTCATGTAATTTTCAAAATGCATACTAAATGATTCAGATTTGAAAATACTTGTATAACTCAAAATATAAAAAGGTAATTCTATTATATGTTATTATGCACATAATACTACACATCCTTGTGTTCATTAAACTGTACTACAAAACACTTTCGGAATCAAAAAACTAAGAGCAACCTAATTCATTTCTCCTTCTTCTCTCTCTCTTCTTTTTTTTAATTATCTGTTATGTATGAAAAATATTCATCATATTGGATTTAATAAATAGTACTTTTGATCATGATAAAAAGAAGCTTACATTGCTCAAGGAGTCGTCATCTTTTTGCGCCACAGACTGCTCCGACCTATACAAAAAATTTATACATGAATAGTTAAAATGATATATTTATTACCTTTTATGTAAATAGTTTAATAAATAGAAAAATGTAGAATTCGTTTTTACAGAATAACAGTGGCTGCAACTTTTACTACGCATACTAGTAAGATTTTACGCATGTGCTGAATTTATATTTAATTATGAAATTAAAGAAATTTTTGCATTCATAATCAACTGATACTTTGATATTTGAACGAATGTGCACTAAGGTGTATCACCCCCTCCTCCCTCTCTTTTATTACAAGTTCATGATTTCAAGTTGACGAAAAAGTTGGCCCCTATAAACCAAAATGCACCACAATAAAAATTTACATTTCTTCTTTCTATGGAAGTAAACATGGAGTTTTGGTAAAATGTGATTGACTATATTTTTACGCTGATGTTAAAGAATTTATTCTTTTTTTTTTTTTTTTTTAATTTGATATCACGTTTTGGGGAGCTTTTTTTTTCTGCCTTCAACTTTGAGTGAGGTAATTCTTGCCCAGAATAGTTTTTATTAAGAACCAACATTCCTAAAAGTGCCACAAATTTCTTTTCTTTCTTAAAACTGTTAAAATCAAAATTGAAATTGAAATATTCCCTTGAATTTATTTTCCTTTTTATTGGACGTTGTAGAGGGTGGAGCTTTGGAAAAACACTAAAAATAAAATAAATAAATACACAAATAAAAATAAAAAGGGTTACATTGGTAGAGCGATTTCATTTCTCAAAATTCGTCATTTTTATACGTCTTTAACATGCTTTTAGTGCCCTTTAACTCGATAGCACTTACCGTTCAGAAAGTCACTATTTTAATTAAAGATTTTTTCCTTGCTTTTTAAATGCTTCCAAATGATATATTTGAAAATTTATATACTGTAATCAACGTATACTTTAAACCTGCACAAAAAAATTTGACGAATATGCTTTAAATTAAAATTTTCAATTTTTTAAATTTTGTTTTAAAAAACCCTAAATGTTTTGAAGTATATAAACTGAATTGGAACTGCATAGACGGAAACTTAATTCGATTTGGTATTTCAATATTCCTTCAAAATTATTTACCTATATAAGTTTATATTACTCAATAACCCTACGTAAAACCGTAGCTTCTATCGGCCAATCCCGCGACTGCCACTTATGCTATTTTTATGAGTCAGCTGTTTAATGTGCTAAAGTTGGAGTCAATTAAATTATGAATAATCGAGACACTATGCCATGAACCTTGGGGGGGGGGGGGATATTTAGTGCACTTACCTTACTGTATTTAAAATGTAACATTTAGCTTAAAATTAAAATAAAAAAATCTTAGGTTTAAGTACTATGTAGAAAACTTGTATGCAACATGAGAGTTAAATAAAAAAATTTACTTGAATAGATACTTTTTTCTTGCATTTTGAAACTTGATTTTATTTTTTAAGTTAACTTTACTCTTGGGCCATTCCATGAAAAGTGAAACCAATTGGTCAAAAATTCATATTGAAGTTATGTTGCTATGTTATACATCATTTTAAAGCTTAAGATGTATATTTTAAGAATCCTGCATTGATTTTTTGGTGAGAGTTAGAATAATACTTGTTTTCTTAGTTGGAAGTACGATATTCACGAATTTGTAAAAATCAGAAAAAAGAACACATTTTCAAATGCATTTTTCTCATCGAAAAATAAAAACAAAAATAACTACTTGTAGCACAATTTTAACTACTAAGACGGTACTATAATAATGTGCATTCATTAATTTCTTTTGAATTGATCTAAATGGTGTAATTGAAGTTTGAAAAAAAGAAGTTTGATGTTACGTCTGTAACAAAAAAGAAGCAAAAGTTGTCATTACGTCCTAAAAAATCAAAATTAAAAAAAACCCTTAATGGTCCTTTTGGCAAATTCTTAGAGTAATTGCCCACCATAGTTAAAAATATTGCAACTGATTTAGTTTTTAAATTAATGCTGTTACAGACGTAACATTTCGGACATAACAAATGGCTCTATGTTACGTCTGTAGCAAAAGTAAATTTCCAATTACATAGGTAAAAAGCACAGGATGAGCAATACATGTATATAGCATAATATGGTACGAGTACTAAAGTTTCTGGTATTCTGATTTTGAAATTTTTAATTATGTCGGCATGTAATTGAAATTTATTTCTTAAGATTAATAAAATACACATATGGTCTAACTGATTATAATTTATACCTCAACTGGCATTTTTTTTGCTTCGTTACATGGAAAGGGAGCTGTGGATGGAGTTGGGGGTATGGTCAGGCACCAGGTGTGGCAGAGAGTAAGATCTAAAACAGCATTTGTCCACGACGCTCTTTCCTTTTTTCAGTGTGCAAACTCCATTGCAGAAAAAGTTAAAATTATTTATATGCCCCAGCAAAATGTTTTAAAGCTGACCCCAAAATTGGAAGAACGGTGGGCTAACATTGCGAATTTGCCAAAAGCCCGCGAAATGCATTGTTTTCGAACAGAATACGAAAATGCCGTTCAAATTTCGAGAACGTCGGACGAAAAAGGACACATTTTTTCATTCAAAAAAATTATCAAAATTGACCAACTGTCACCAAGAAGGTTAAATTTTAGTTTGGTACTAGTATTCTGCTATATCATCCAACATTTTCAAATTTTTAAGTTCTCCTAAGACCAATCACTGATTCCAGGGAGGAATTTACTTTTTCCGATTTTTTTATGTAGCAGCCCCATTTTCATTAATTTTAAGAATACAAATAAATAAATTTGTGTGAAGGCCCTTCTAAACTTTTCTTGTGTCAATCTTTCTTGGAAATAATTGTCTTAAGATGCATTAATTCATTGTTACATATTGACATATTGTCATATGCTCTCAACTCCCCGGACTTACCCAAATTTTCTAAAACTGTTACAGTATAACTTAAAATATTCAAATATCGTGTTAATTAATGCTACTGTATTGTTTTAGCACAAAAATCTTTGTTTATTCCTGCTTTAAAATACTGTTTTCTACTTTCAAATCAGAGATGTTACGTCTGTAACACCACTTTGTTTCGTCCGTAACAAGTTTATGAATTTTTTTCACAAATTCGGCAGCCAAAATCCACACAATCTTTATGGTTTTAGAAAGCTTGAAGTCTCTAGAATACGTATTAAAAAAAAAAGTTCAAAATTTCCGTATAATTCAGAGGAATATTGTAAGTTGTATGACATAGTCGAGTTTTTGCTGTTTTGTGAATTACGTCTGTAACAGGCAGTTTTTAATTTCTGTATTTTTTTGTAATTAAGCAATCTGCACGCAAATTTAATGTAGCATAAACATCATCAAGTTACACTACAGGAAAAAAAATTGAAGACTTTCATCAGCCCAAACCAGAATTATTAGTGTTCAAAGTCTGCGATTGTTACGTCTGTAACGATGGAATCGCCCTCTTTCTTTTAATTCAGGATAAAACCAATTTTTTGAAGAAAATTACATATTTTAGATCTGAATATTTTTTTAATTTCCTCCTTTTTTCTATTGCATATAAAAGTCTATATGGGCAATTTTTATCAGCTTGAAATTTTGTATTTCCAAAGAAACTATTTTACTATATAATTTAAACGCGAGTAACTTTTTTCCCTGGATCCTTCTTCGATCCAAAGTGAGAAAAAGATTTAACACTCTCTGATAACTTCCAGAAATCAGTTTTTCAATTAATTTCGACAGTATCTGCTAGAGAGCAGCTCCAAGTATGCAGTAATATGTACCAAGCTCTTCGATTGCTCTCCACAAGGTGCATCATTAGTGGTTTTGTTCACTCTGTGCTAACTCATGCCTTTATAACCACCCAGGTAGCATAAATAACCTTTAAACGTTTTATAAACGATTTTAAGCGGTTGTTACAACGTTATTACGTTGCCACCATTACGTACCATTTTACAACCTTTAAAAAACAAAGTGTACTACTTGGGCAGTTAAACTTTTACATGGGTCATTCCATGTCAAGTGTACGAGGCGTCCCCACTCGAACCCCTCCGATTTTGATGAAAATCTTTTTGGATGTACATATATGACTTGCATGAAACCATACCTACTTATAGCTCTTTCAACCTTATGGTTTAGCCAATAAAAATTATTGAAAAAAGGCCTCTTTTTCGTGTCTTGAAAAAAATTACCAAATCGTCAAGTTTGTGCTTTTATTGCTCGCAAGCACCTAAGACGATTATCAGGCTCAAATTTGGTGATTATGATCACTATTTAGAGTAGAATAGCCTACTTGTGTAACAAAAGCTCCATACACTGTAGATTTTTTGCAATTTGCTGCCAAAGTTGGTAAAAAATCGTACTTTGGTAAATTTTGATCATACGTTATCAGCTTGTATCTGCTGAGAGAATGACTTTCTGAAGCTAATTCTTTCCTCGTTTGTAGCCTGATAGTTCGTCCGAAAGGTGTGCAAGTGGCATCTCGATAGCTTAAATAATTGCTGAGTTATGCGAGTTGAAATTCCAGTTAAATTTCCTTTTTCTCAATTTTGTCTCAATTTCAAAGGGCAATATCTCAAAAGGGTCATCTTGGATTTCAATTTTCTTTACATCATTGGAAAGAACACACTTTTCTTAACTAAAAAACGTTATTTTTATTTTTGAGACAAACCAGTTTCTAGGGATATTGCAGGTCAAAAATGTGTACGTCATTCAACGTGAAATGAAAGAAAAAAAGACGTAGACCTCAAAAGTTGATGTCAATTTGCTCTATTAAAATTTACAGGAGCTATTGTACTTATGTTCTGATAAAAAAAACCTTTTTTAGATGTTTTTTAACTTTAGTTTTTATGTGCGCATCCGTAAAAACTCAAGAAATCGCAAAAAATAAAGTTTCGTTTTTAACAAAAAAAATTATCTTCTTATCGCTGCTATAAGAACTTGAGTCTTTTCCTATGTGTTATTTTTAAGCTCTTGAAACAGAATTTCGGTTGATATGTCACTTGGCAAGGTTGTAGGTCATTAATGTTTCAAGGTCATAAAAAGCATTTTCCCATTTTTCATTAGTTTTGTTTATGGGCAAATGGCAATCATAGGCTGAATATCTAGACACATCCTCGGCAGTATAATGAATGGATTTTCAATTATTACTTATCATATTTTCAATTACTATTGTTATCATTTATTTACACGGTGGAAATAATTGCAATATTCAACTCTATCGAAAACTTTCGTTATCGCATTTTAGAAAAATGGCTCTGCAGTCCTATTATACATATTTTTTATCACGTACACACCATATTAACTGTTTTATTTATTATTTGTCTCATTTATTAATTATTTTTATTTATTTATTATTATTATTATTTTTTTTTTTTTTGAAAAAAGAAGTAATGTTTTTTATGAATTTAAAGTATTACTGACACCTTTCCAAGTGACATATCATCCGAAATTCTGTTTCAAGAGCTTAAAAATAACACGTAGGAAAAGACTCAAGCTCTTATAGCAGCGATAAGAAGAAAATTATTTTTGTTAAAAACGAAACTTTATTTTTTGCTATTTCTTGAGTTTTTACGGATGCGCACACAAAAACTAAAGTTCAAAAACATCTAAGAAAGGTTTTTTTTATCAGCACATAAGTACAATAGCTCCTGTAAATTTTAATAGAGCAAATTGACATCAACTTTTGAGGTCTATGTCTTTTTTTCTTTGATTTCACGTTGAATGACGTACACATTTTTGACCTGCAATATCCCTTGAAATTGGTTTGTCTCAAAAACACAAATAACCTTTTTTAGTTAAGAAAAGTGTGTTCTTTCCAATGATGTAAAGAAAATTGAAATCCAAGATGACCCTTTTGAGATATTGCCCTTTAAAATTGAGGCAAAATTGGGAAAAAAGAAAGTTAACTGGAATTTCAACTCGCATAATTCGGCAATTATTTGAGCTATCGAGATACCACTTGCACACCTTTCGGACGAACTATCAGGCTACAAACGAGGAAAGAATTAGCTTCAGAAAGTCATTCTCTCTGCAAATACAATCTGATAACGTATGATCAAAATTTACCAAAATACGATTTTTTACTAACTTTGGCAGCAAATTGCAAAAAATCTACAGTGTATGAAGCTTTTGTTACACAAGTAGGCTATTCTACCCTAAACAGTGATAAGAATCACCAAATTTGAGCCTGATAATCGTCTTAGGTCGCGAGCAATAAAAGCACAAACTTGACGATTTTGTCATTTTTTTCAAGACACGAAAAAGAGGCTTTTTTTCAATAATTTTTATTGGCGAAACCATAAGGCTTATAGAGCTAAAATTTGGTATGGTTTCATACAAGTCTTATATGTACTTCCAAAAAAATTTTCATTAAAATCGGAGGGGGTCGAGTGGGGATTTTCTCGAAATTTGGGACACTTGACATGGAATGACCCACATGTTCTAACAGCTCTACATACTTTCAAATAGACAGATCTTCGTGTGAACGCAAGTCTTTCTTTGGCGCTAATAAGTTAAACGATGATTTCAAATCGGGAAAGTCACCTTGGGCGAAAGTAACATAAGCACAAGGGTAACATTGGCCCAAATAAAAATGAATTAAAAAGGGTAATACAGTGAAACTTCGTTAATTCGAACACGAGCAAATGAGCAAAAATTTTAGCATAGCTTGGAAATAGGAAAAGTAAGAAAATTATTGGGAAAAGATTAGAAAAGCTTCAAAATGTGGGTATGGTACCGTATGTGCAGTAGTTAACTTAACTAAATAAGTTGAATAAAATATATAAAAAGCTTTTTAAATTTAAAGACTAAATCTATTAGCTTGATTCGCACTAAAAAGTATGAAATAAAATAAATATAAGATTTCTTGATGACAACCCTCAAAAATTTAGGTTGATCTAATTATATCTTTATATGTTGATTAGTTCTAAAGAAGCAAAATAAAATTTAAATTGAAAATTTGAGGGAAGAAACAGGCGATACATTCAAAGCTATTCATACTAAGCTGTATACCACCTATTTCTTCTCTCAAATTTTAAATTTAAATTTTATTTTATTGTTGACAGAGGAAGTAAGAAAAGAAAGAGTCTTTAACAAAGAGGAACGCATACATAGATATTGGTCCAGCAGGATAATCTGTTTTGACAAAACCATGTTTAATATGCTCCCAATCATATGGATCCTCATCCTTAACTCCTCTAGTTTGCATGCATTCATTAAGGGTGTTTTCAAGCAAGGCATAATCTGGTGTGTCTTCAAAAGTCAGTTGAAGTAAATGTCCTAAAAAGGGTTCAAATTCGGTTGGGAAATATTTAATTAGGTTCTGTGGAGGAATTTTCGCCTTTAAATCTCTAACCTGAAAAAAAGTTAAAAAATACAAATTAAGCAATGAGTAAAGACGACAAGGCATATAACAGTGAATACTAAGGTTATATATTGATGTCTTTTACTTGGTTTAGGGGATTTTCATTCATTCTAAAATATTAGTGAAGAATTAATAAGCGAAAAAAAATTGTTCACGTTATCATTACAAAAATAACTCAAAAAAATTTAAACATTTGAGTAACAAAAAATGACATTAATTTTGGCATTGAAGGAAAGTTTGAAATCACATGTTATTGACAATTAATTTAACCTTTCTATTCTACTTCTAAGTTTACACTATAAAGTTCACCCCGTTTTAGTTGCACAGCAGAAATAAAGCCCACACAGCTCCCGTATACTGCCAAACACTGACTGAAAATTTGTAAACGTAATCCTTCTATGTATCGAATTCTTTTAATGGTCCTCAATAATTCATTATATTCAATTAAAAACTCAAAAAGAAAGATAATCACATTTATTTGTTATCATTTTATGTAACGTGATTGAAAAGAAATGTTTATAACAGCCCTAATTATACAAGCAAAGGGATAAAATTCTCCAAGGCTATCTGTACCTACAAGCAACATGATATTTCTGAACATGTTTGATTTCTGCCCTTTTCAGTCAACTTTGTTTTCTGCAGTTTGTGTCATAGAAGAGGAATGCGTGAGTCCACACTTTCCTGTAAACATTTAATCTTGTGCGCATTGCAAAAAGTTAGAGATAAGCTGTAAGTTTCATAAGTTAGCTTTACTTGCTAAGTTTAATTATTATACGAATTTTCGTATTTTAGTACAAATATCAGTTGTATTCACGAAGATATAAGCATGTTTTCAAAATAACCAATTTTCTTAGGAAGTTTTTCTCATTAGAGATAGAGTTTTACCAACAAAAAAAAAAAAAAAAAAACCTTACCAAACTTTCAGGAAACTTGACAGCATACAAGAGAACCATTATACTGAAATTTGAAACATTAATATTGAAAGTTAAATACAGCATGAGATTTTAAATGAATTAATTTGTGAAAGATAGCTATAAATAACCTTTAAAATTTCGCAGCCAAGTATTTGTGACTACTTAATTAAAAAGGTACCGTTGATCTAGTAAGCTGTATTTCAATGATCCTCAGATAGGGACACAAATTACTCGAAAATCAGTATGTAAAACCTAATTTCACTGATAAATAAAAATATGACATAAAAATTACTGTTTTCCATCTGAAAATATAAATATGATATATACGTTTCAATATAAAAGAAACCCCGTTAGAAAAAGTATGAATTCATTTTATAGAACAGAAGTTGTTTTTAATAAACTGGCATATTTTATATGTCTCTGGTATTGATAACACTCATATAGAAATGAGTGTTTCGTTTTTTGAGAGATATCATTTGTTCTACTTAAAAAAAAATACTGTGCGAGATGTGAGAGAAATAGTCTAGAAAATAATCTTGAGCAACAGTGATAATTATAATGGCAGAATAAAACTAAATTGAAGAACTTGAAATAGGAAATCACTGGACACTATAAAAGTAAATGAACTTTGGTGCAAAAAAAATATCTTCAATTGAAATTGACACACTCACGGCATCATGAACTTTCAAGCCTTTCCAAGGTAAACTGCCCTGGACAAATTCAACAAGCATGTAAAAAAATGACCATAAATCATCATTTCGTCCAAGGTCCTGAAATAAAAGAAGAAAATTTACATTAAATGACACGAATTTGAATGTATCCCAATAAATTTAAATAATCTACATTTTAAGAAAAAGTTGAGAGATTTTTCAGAAAAAAACTGCTCTTCATATAAAACAGCGCATCTGGTATAATTTTCCTTTTCATAAATTATGACAAATAATTGTGGGCAGCGAAGCATTTCATTCACTCATGGCAGTTTTGGTACACTTATCATAAAAATATATTTGTTAATAAATTTATATGCCTATCTGCGCCAGTTGGATGACTAAATTGCATTAAATTTAAAATAAAAAATCCGTAGTTTTTTTTTTTTTTTTCGCTCGCTTAGGATCAGCCATCACTTTTCTTAAAGTCATCAAACTCAGTTTCTCGTTAGACATGAAAACTATAAAAGAAGATCTAACTTTGTCCAGTGAATCCCCGTGACCGCCGAACTAGTTCTATAATTGTGTTATAAATTCAGAAGTTAAAAAAAAGCTAAAATAAATGCTAATATTAAATGAGCTACGAACGGTAATCAGCTCATTTTCAAAAGTGCTGTTTTTAACTTTTTGAAATAAATCTCTTAGAACCTCCATACTTTCTTTTAAATGTTTCTCCTACTATTTGTTCTTTCTCATGTGTTTCATGCTTATATGTACAAGTGTACTCAATTATATTTAGGGGTTCACCGAAAATTTTATGTTACATTAAAAAAAAAAGAAAAAGGACTCAAAAATTCATACTTAAAAGTTTGAAATGAGCTACGTTAAAAAGTAAAGTTTCAAACCAGACTAGGCATCATATTGCTGCAATTTTAAAACATAAAATCCATAAAGTTTTCAATATAGATGCGATTTGATAGCGGGGCAAACGATAAAGTTACGATGTAACATTCACTAATAGACTCAACTGCATATCTGTAATGCAGATTCAAACTGCATAGAAAGCTGTATGAAGGTTTTTGATAATCTATCACCTCTCCTTGAAACAAGAACTTCCTGAAGCAATTACCACCAAATTGTGCTGTTTGTCTAGCTCAATTTTTAAAATACTATGTACAAATAAAGCTGCACGAGTTTCGAGACCAGTTTCTGGACCTCGTTAGCTCATGGCAGACCATTGAAAATTCGGCGCGTGAATACAATTTACATTTAGGTTTCAGAAAACAAGAATGATCTTGCAAAAAAGGAATTAATGCCTAAGCCCAAGCGTGATATTTGGCAGGGACAGCTTAATATTATATTTTGAGCGTGGAAGAGGGAAAATTGTGGGGCTACAAAATTGACGCTCTCTAAAATCTCCAAAGAAATTCAAAACATTTAATGCATAGAATTTAGAAGAACTGTAAAACTCTCCACGAATTTGGAAAACTAACAATGTTCATTCAATTTATAAAAGGCATTTTACTTACATTATGCTGATGTGCACTCAGAGATGCATATCGAACTGTGCCACGAAATCCAATGTTTTGTCTAGGAGGTTTTATTTCTCCTGAACTTGTGCGGTATTGCTTAGCAAGTCCAAAATCTATCATAAATATTTTTTTCTCATTTTTCGTGCAGTTTTTTGATCCAACAACGAAATTCGCCTGTAAAGAAATAAAAATAACATTTGCATTGGGGAGGACAAAATTACAAATATAAGAAATATAACTATTTTGATAACCTATCCACTTGTCAAGTTTTCTACATTTCTTCAAGGAAAGGAGGAAGCTCTGGTAATTTTACAAGAAAGATAAACGCAATTTTCAGAAGAGTTTAGCAGTGTGGTGATAAACTTTAATTCTCAACAAAATTATTTCAAGTTAAATGTTTTGTTCCTTCGAAAAGGGCTCTAGTCTGAAAGTTAAAATTTCACAGATGAAAGGCAAATCTAATTTTCTGTTGAACCATATGACTGATACTGAATGAAGCAGTTTCTTTTTTTTTTCTTTTCTTTTTTTAACGTTATTGAAAATATTATACGTTATAACAAAGCAAAATAGTATTCTTGAAGGGAGTAGAATTAAAAAGGAAATAATTGTATTCGTTTTTTGAGAGATGGGTCCTTCTCAAAATTCATCGGAGGGTTTCGGTAATTTTAGTAGTAACTAAGCATTATTTTACGGCGGATGTTTTTTTAAAGAACAAAAATATTTTCTTTTACATTTCACTGTATAATATTGCATTGTGATTACATTAGTATACAAAAATCATTAATGCTTTTATTAAAACACTTCTTTGAAGTCCATTTATGATACCGCATGTGATGACCACTGCAAAATTCATAGACGACTTCAAAAGTATTCAGAAAGTCTTCAAAAACCTTCAGAAAGTCCCCAAAAGCCTTTAGAAATTCTTCATAAGTCTAAAACTGCCTTATCTCAAGACCTTTTTAAAGTTAAATAATTTTTGAAGAAAGTCGTGGATTTCTGCTTGGGAGGAAAACCAGATACCAGTCTTTTTCGCTCAAAATCTATAAACTTACGTATATAGATGAAAAAAAAAATCAATTTCGAAAAAACCTTGAGATAGGCAGTTCTAAAAACTTGCTATTCAAATGTATTTAAGGAAAAATTCAAATATGACTTTCTTTTTTTAATGACCCATTTTAAAGTTATGCTTCATTGTTTTAAAAATTTGTGCAGTTGTAGCTTGATTTTCTGAAACATGATATACTAATAATCAAGAGGTTCAAGAGATATTACACTTAAAACAGAAAACTAACAGTTTTCATATCTTATATAAAAGAATTGAAATACATACATTAATACAGACATTTTTTGCACATTATCAATACTTCAAAGACACTTACAGGTTTTATATCCCTGTGAATAAAACCAGCTTCATGAAGGCAAGTAAGAATTTTCAGAATTTCTTTTCCAAGGCGTAATGTTGTACTTAAAGTAAAACCTTTTGGAAATCGTCGCCTCATGTCTGCAAGACTAGGACCATGTAATTCCATGACTAAATAATTGAAACTTGAACTTTTTCCAGCATGTATAAAGCGACTGATACCATCATTGCCTTAAAACAAAATCATTTGCAAGATATATCAAACATGAAACACATTTCAAGCAAGTGTTAAGCAAAATTAAATTTTTGATAAAATTAAAGATGCTCCATAAAATTTTGATTTTATGTGAATGATTCTTACTAGGAAACCATACATTGATGTAATAATAAAAATAGTAAACTTAGTAGCAACCAAAAGAGCATAGTAAAAATAGTTTTGACGCATAAATCACTTACCCTCCTTTTCGCGATATCGCGACATTTGAAGAAAAATCACCAACTTCAACTAGTTTTGACAAAAAACAGATCTTGTATATTAACAAAGCTACAACGACCGACCTGGAAAATTCCATTCGGGGATGTTCATCAATGATGTTACTTTTTTACCAACGAATTCGACCCCCTCCCCCTGTGTTAAAGTGTCATATTTCGCCTTATCTAATTTCCTTTCACTGTAAAAAATTAATGTGGTTTTTACAGTATAATACAGCTAATTTTATAGTGATAAACTGTAAAAATTGCTTGTTTTACAGTAATAAACTGTAAAATTTCTACTTTTACACTACTAAACTAAAATTGCTAATTTTACAGTTTACATGCGTGCATTTTACATTTTTAAACTGGAACCTCTGCTGCCAGTATTATACTGTTGTTTTTACAGTATAACACAGCTAAACTTTACGGCAATAAACTAAAACTGTTAACTTTACAGTAAGAAACTGTAAAATTCCTAATTTTACAGTGTATTACTGTGCATTTTACACTTTTAAATTGGAACCTCGGCTGCCAGTATTGTACTGTAAAAACAACAGTTCATTTTTTGCAGTGTTGTCACATGTCCCGGTTGTTTTACATAGCATATTGTTATTTTTTTAAAAATGCGTGATGTCACGCTTCTTTACCTCCTACCTTCTTTTCCTTCCTTCCTTTCTCCCTCCCTTCCCTCCCTGTCACAAGCGCTCACAATTTCTCGATTTCCCCCTCCCTGCCCATACATAAACCTCAAAGTGTGACATCATTATTTGTTGACAAACCTTTGCTCATTTCCAGATTAGTGCACCTCAATGCTCCAGCATGAAGACATGATTTTATACGGCAAGTACAAGTCTATGTTCTGCAAACTCATCTCTCTGCATTTCAAATGCATTTACATTTTGTTTTTTGCTGGAGGTTGTCCATTGTAATTGCTGCAACGGAGAAATGGATTCTTGTCCATGAAATATTCTTAATACTGTGTTGCATGCTTCATTTTTTTTTTTTTTCAATTTTTATTTTATTATTGATTTATTTAACTTTTTTTTAATTGCTCAGGACCGTATCAGGTATAAATTATTCGATCTCATCTCAGTGTTCCCGAGACATAAAATTTAAATGTTTTCAAATTTATTTATTTACTGTTGAAAACACATAGATAAAAAGAAACGCAGTTCTATTCCACAAATTTTAATAATCAAAATATTATGAAATATAATTGACAGATACAGTTGTATGAAAATGAAGGAAGTCAGCTACAACTCTACCGAATAAATTTTATTCATAAAGCAAAAAAAAACTTCTCACGCTAAGATTTAAAAACCTATAACTGCATTCATTTTCACAACAACTTAAGTAAGCAATGAAAAGAACAATTTCAAACCAATGTCTTCCGTTTTGAACAAAGAAGACAACAAATTAATTTTGAGTTAAGTTGCACAAATATTTATTTTGAATAAAAATTTTTGGAGTAAAATGATTGCATCATGCTTCCTTTTTTTCCTGTGCTCACTTCGATTTTTAAAGATTAGAAAATAAGTCGTTTAAAAACAAATACTTTTTAGTGGATACATGTTTCTCATGTAGACGATTAAAATTTTAACATAAACACATAAAATTATTCTTTCTTAGATATTAATTGTAATTATATTACTTTACATAATTTCATGGAATAAATACTATTTTACAGATAATTCAAGTTTAAAATAAGAAGGAAAGAAAAAAATGATAAAAAAAATGAAGAAAATTTAACTCTTAAAATTCTTAAGAAGAAATAATATTATTACCTCCTGTTTCCGGTTTGGATTTTAGGAAAGTTTAAATCATACCTTGGAGACAATAAGACAATAAGACAATAGACTCTTAGCTACAATAAGAGGATTTTTGCCTCCGGCTCGATCATTGGCTATTCCTAACTGAGGAGCCCATAATAAGGGCGAAACTGCAGTCTTAGGATGCTATATGATCGAGCTGTGGGTGCATTTGCTACATACCTTGGAGAGTTTTGATAACCGAAACTTCCATCTTTAAAGACTGTTTTGATGGTTTTTCCACTTTCAAGGCTACCAATTCATTGGAAGTGATATCAAGTGCTTCATAGATTTCACCGAAACCTCCGAATCCTATTTTGCTTACCTGAAAAATATAAATTTGATTTATCTGAACTGGTACTACATAGGAACGTAGTAATGTAGTAAATAAATGCTTTTTTGTTTGTTTAGTCCTACTCCTAGGCGTCCTATTTTGACCTTTGAGTAGAATGAATTTTTAATGCGTTTTAAAATACTTTACGAGAATTATTTATTTAATTATTTGATCTTGATACACGCAAATAATGCGTTGGGACACTATAGCATATAATTTATTAGAAACGCATTTAAGTTCAGTTAGGATTTGTACAGGTCATGGAAAGTAAAAAATAAAATATGCCATGTTATTCAAAGTTCAGAAAAAAAAAACTTGTTGAAGGATGCTTCTTCTGACACAATTGACAATGTTATTTCAATATCAACGGGAAGCAATGTCATGAATGTTCATATCTAAAGAAATAAAAACTATTTAATCAAAGCAACTGGCCATCAGAACTTCAGCCAGAGTAGGCCACGTTCTCAGCAAAATTTTTAACCAGAAACCAAACAAGAACTTTTTTTTGGAGCTAACAATATTGTTTTAATGCTCATTACAATCTACAGTAGAGTCCCGACGATTCGGCCCAATGTGTACCGAAAGGGTGGAAGAGTTGGTGAAAATGACATGTTACCGGGAGTGCCTGCGCAACAGGCTTTACGCTCCATTTTCTCGCCCTTCCATGATGCTGCCAAGTTTTCGAGACTAGGGCCGGGTTATGCAATACCGAGTTTTTGAGACGTAACTATTCACTATAAAAAATGGATGTTGTTTTTACAGTATAATACAGCTAATTTTGTAGTAATAAACTAAAAATTGATAATTTTACAGTTATAAATTGTAAAATTTCTACTGTTGCAGTTTATTACCGTGCATTTTACAGTTTTAAATTGGAACCTCTGCTGCCAGTATTATACTGTTTTTTTTATAGTAAATACAGCTACATTTTACGGCAATAAACTAAAATTGCTAACTTTTCAGTGAGAAACAGTAAAATAGCTAGTTTTACCGTTTATTACTGTGCATTTTAGTTTTAAATTGGAACCTCGACTGCCAGTATTTTACTATAAAAACAACAGTTAATTTTTTGCAGTGTACTATTATTTAATGTATTTGGGTCATTCCATGTCAAGTGATCCAACGTTTTTTACCTTACATTTTTGTATTTCTTTCAAATTTGGCTCATCAATTGTACCCCTTGAGGTAATCAAAAGTATCAATTTTTGGATTTTTATCTCTATTATTTTTTGATTTAGGAGACTTTGAACATTGGAAAAACCCACGTTTTTCCATGGATAAGGGAACATAAAAGGGACCATAACTCGGTACCAAATATAGATAGAACGATTTGGTAAATGGCATTTTAAAGTACGTTAGTTGCCGCTTAATCTGATATGCAACATGACTAATTTGATAAAAAATTTCTTTTTCAAAAAATGAAACTTAAATTTCAAATTTAAATTTCTCGAAAAACATATAATGAATTTTTTTCAAAAAATTCTCAAAAATTTTTGTGTATTTTATCTATGTTTGTACAAATTTTTAGATTGGGATCTCAATGGGATCATATTTTTTTGAATTTTTGAATAAAACTGCATAGGAAAAAAAATGATATTTTTTAGATTCTATTTATTTAAATATTAAGTTATCTTGCTTGTGATGGTCTAAAAAGTAGTAAACAAACATGAATATGTTTAAAGTGAGCTGGCATGAGCTTATAGATTTGTCAGGTTCACCCCCTCCCCCCTTCATCCCCAGCACAAGCACTCTTTTTTAATTCAAAACTGTTCAAAATGTTTTTTAAAAAAACCTTTGATACAAGATGAATAGTAAACTTATTTAAAGTTGGTAAATGGGTTTCCTTATAACTAGACGAAGTATTACCCTCCTTCACCCAAATATACCATTAACGCTGTACTATTATGACGTCTAACCTGGGGATTGAATTGACTATTATTTTTACTCTAGGTAAGTGAGCTATCATTAACTTGTAGATTGGTCAGCTCCCCCTCCCTTCCTTCCTGATCCAACCATTTTCCCCCCAAACTGTTTAAAATGCTAAAAAAAAAAGCTTCTTTGATACAAAATGAACAGTAATCTTACTTAAAGTTGGTAAATGGGCTTCCTTATAACAAGGCAAAGTACAACCCTTCCACCACCCAAATATATCATTAATGCTATACTAATATGACGTCTCACCTGGGGATTGATTTGAGGATTATTTTCCCCCTAGGTATATATTGTTTTTCAGACGAAGTATTTTTCAATCCGACCTTCACAAAGTGTACTTACATTCAATATCTGAATTTAAACTTATGATTCATTTCATCCCCTCCCCCAGCGCCAATCTTTAATTTTGAAGAGAGGAAATAAATGGGTCGCCCCAAGATCATAGCAAACAGCAAAATAGCACTGTTTCTCCTTGTTCTCATAATGTTTTCCCATTATTTTCACACAAAACTGAAAAGAAATCAAAGTGTCACGTTATATGTCAGTCCCCATCACTGCCTTTCCTTTTTCTTATTGGACAAAGCTCATGAGCTAATAGGAAAGTAACAAACAGAACAAACTGAAACACTACCAGACATCAGTAGAGACTAAGGCTTTGAAATGGGGTTAGACGGGATGATAAAAAAAAATAAAAGTTTGGAGCGGGAAGGTAGGGTAAGGGGGTGGGAGCAATCTGTAAAGAAGTTAAACAACATGAGAGGGTTATGATCAAAAAAGCAGTGTTTGATTAATATATGTATATAGATATGTCTTGCTGCATTACTTTCCTTTACAACAAAATGAAAAATAACACAAACAATTAAAAAAATAAATAACAGCTGCACACTAGATAATGTGGAAAGATAGTTATGGGGACATAGACATATGATCTGATATTTTGATTTATTTTCAGTTTTGTGCGTAAAGAATAGAAAAAACGATGAGAACAAGGAGAAACAGTGCTATTTTGCTGTTTGCTATGATCTTGGGGCGACCCATTTATTTCCTCCCTTCAAAATTGAAGATTGGTGCTGGGGTAGAAGATGAAATGAATCATAAAGTTAAATTTCAGATACTGAATGGAAGTACACTTTAAAGTTCGGATCGAAAAAGAAACACTTCGTCTGAAAAACAATATATATACCTAGGGTGAAAATAATCCTCAACTCAATCCCCAGGTTGGACGTCATATTAGTATAGTGTGAATGGTATATTTGGGTGGGGAGGGGGATACTTCGTCTAGTTATAAGGAAACCCATTTACCCACTTTAAATAAGTTTACTATTCATTTTGTATCAAAGAGTTTTTGTTTTTTTTTTAAACATTTTAAACAGCTTTGAATAAAAAAAGAGTGGTGCGGGGAAGGAAGGGGGGAGGGGGTGAACCTGACAAATCTATAAGCTCATGCCAGCTCACTTTAAACATATTCATGTTTGTTTACTACTTTTTAGACCATCACAAGCAAGAGAACTTAATATTTAAATAAATAGAATCTAAAAAATATCCTTTTTTTCCTATACAGTTTTATTCAAAAATTCAAAAAAATATGATCCCATTGAGATCCCAATCTAAAAATTTGTACAAACATAGATAAAATACACAAGAATTTTTGAGAATTTTTTGAAAAAAATTCATTATATGTTTTTTGAGAAATTTAAATTTGAAATTTAAATTTCATTTTTTGAAAAAGAAATTTTTTATCAAATTAGTCATGTTGCATATCAGATTAAGCGGCAACTAACGTACTTTAAAATGCCATTTACCAAATCGTTCTATCTATATTTGGTGCCGAGTTATGGTCCCTTTTATGTTCCCTTATCCATGGAAAAACGAGGGTTTTTCCAAAGTTCAAAGTCTCATAAATGAAAAAATAATAGAGATAAAAATCCAAAAATTGAGAGTTTTGATTACCTCAAGGGGTACAATTAATGAGCCAAATGTGAAAGAAATAAAAAAATGTAAGGTAAAATTTTTCTCAGATTTTGGATCACTTGACGTGGAATGACCCATTTGCAAAACACATTTAATCGGTAGGTTGAATGAAAAATTACATTTTAATATTTCATTTCCATTTTAAATTATGTTTGAAAGCACTGGGTAAAGGTAATGAACGTTTTCAATCCAAAAATTCAATTTATCTTTCATAAAGCACAGACATTATGTTTCATTCTTTGCTGATTTTTCACTCTAGTTCAAACACATCATTTAAAATATAATTTAGACTCACTCTCACATGATTTATTACCTATTCAGCTGCTTTAATTCTAAATGAAGCATTTAGGAATTACAAAGCATCTGAGAATATTTGCAACATATATAACTTTACTATAAAATAAACACAAAGTAATTTTCTTGTGAAATTACGGTCAAACCCAGATTTTCTGTGCGCTTGTTTAATACTAAGAATATTTGTTTTATATCCGTTGCAACAAGATACTAATTAATATACAAACAAAAATACTGACTGATAAACTGAATCAAAACACAATTCACTGGTATAAATAACTTTATGTTGAACAAAAACTAAAATAATCAAAAAATAGTAAAATATTATGAATTCAAGATGCACTCAAGCCATTAGTGGACAGACATGGAAATTTTCTTTTTTCCCCCATGGGCAAAGTAAAAAAATAAATATTTTTCAAATGGTATATATTATCCATTTGATTATTAAAAGCATATTTTTTATCAAATGAGTAAATAAATGAAAGATAATGAATCAATGCACGAACAAATGAATTAATGTATGAGAAAAAATAATGAGTGAATAAAATAGTGGATGAATACAAAAATAAGTGAATAAATGAATAAATCATTATCATTAAATGAAGGAATGTAAGTAAAGTAATTAATAAATGAATACGTAAGTGATTAAATAAATGGTTGAACAAGTAAACGAAGTGAACTATATTACTTTGTCCTCATACACTTTGCCTAGCACACACTTGAAAAATTCTACGAAATGTCTCAAATTAAAAAAGCTTAATAATATTAAAGAAATAAATAATGCACCGTATATTACTAGGTCTCAATGAATATTTAAAACGTTAACAATAAGACCTTTATCATTTTATTATAACAAAAATTATATTTAACTTATAGTAAACTATCACAATATGAGCATCATTTTTTTGAAAATTGCTGGTATTACCATATGTTTTAGATCTTCAGAGGTATTTTTTCCTGACTGGAACAAACTTCATGAGTTACTACATAGTTAAAATATTACCAGACAGGTGGGGCAAAAAACAGAGTTAATTTTCCTCCATTTTACTCTGCTCTACTACTTCACTTTGCAACACATTCCCTTGCATTTTTTTTAACTAAAAGAGCCAACAGCAAATTTTAAGAACATTTTTCATTTGATCTTTATAAAAAGTATTTTAACGCGAAGCTCAATGACAACTGAGGTTCAAACTTGGGGCGCAATTGAAAAATTCCACTTTCCCGAATGATGAGATAGAGCGAAAAATATTTACAATAATCACACTTTTGTGAAAAAAAAAATGAAACTCTATTTTTCTACATTTTAAAATCATTGTTACTTTTGGGATTACTCAATATTTTTCAATAAGCAAAGCTTAATATTATAAAGGGGTAAAAGGAGCAAAAGAGAGAAAAAGGAAAAATGTTAGAAAATATCTAAACAGGTTGGGTACATCATAACATAACCATGTAATTCCCATTCAAGTTTATTAACATTTAAACTAAGCTTCATTTGAAATAAATTTTTAGAAATATATTACACATTATAAATCTCTCACAAAAATTTACTTACTACACGCCATCTATCCTTCACTTCATGCCCTGGTTGCAATAAATCTTCTTGACTTGGATTAGGTGGTGTTGTAGGAGGCCTTCAAAACAGAAAAGTTTAAATAAGCAACAATTATTTATCTTTCAATTTCATACATTTGTGCAATCAGTTAAATATAATCGTCGGTGTAATGAAACCTACATAAAAGGAATAACGCTGCTTATGTGAAAACTTGGCGAAAAACAAATGCATGGATGAAAAATGAAAAGCAACTTTTCTTAAAATATTTTTAGGTGTTACTTCTTTACTTCCGAAGCAATATCCATTTTAATCATCCTTCATTACGAAGTATGTAAAAAAATTAAATTTTATTCTATCTACCGATGAATCCTTTGGACTACGAAGTATATCTACGAAAATGAAATAAGTTAAACTTATTTCAGTAACATTTAAAATTTTGTTTGAATAAATTTCAAGTTATTTTTAGAAATTTGTTGCTAAAAGCAAGGGTTTCCAGGGAGATAAAGTGGATATTCAAAAGGGTTACACTTATCACAGAAGTTAATAAACCCTGATCTGGGGTAATATCATTCTAGACGCTAATACCAACAAGATAGACGAGAGGTTTCATCGGGACATTGAAGAGACAAAAATGAAATATCAAGTGACATGGAGTAGTTTATTGATGGTTCAGGGTATCTAGACGCATCTTCGGGATAAGCTTCGTGAAATGAACAGGAATGAGACCGCATGAAGCAGAGCATGAGCGATCCAAAACAGCTCGACGCGCGACATAAAAGTAAATACTTATTCATCAAGAGTGGGTGAAAATGGAGTATATTTTGGTGGAATAAGATATACCTCATAAGAAATTAATAGTTTAAAAATGCCCTGAAAGCGAGAAATGTAGGCTAGGGAAAAAATAAAGGTCATTTTTAGAATGAAAGCTATAAAATAACCATGAAGATTTTTAAAAGTTATAACACATGAAAACTCAAAATTTGCACTTTTATGCTACCGAAATTCTTGACTTTTCATGCCTTAATTATTGTAATAGGTATACTCAATAATCATTGTAAGTACAAATTACGAGTATTAGTATTTGTTTAATTATCCATCTTGCACACGCAAATTTCAAATAGCGCTATAAATCAGTTCTACACAGTGTAAAAACGATTCACTAGGCAATGAAATAAAAATATAAAAAAAGAACTAAGCTACTGCTAGAAAAAAAAGGCTTCAATTTTTAAGGTTAAAAAAATCAAAACAATGTTTTAATAAAAATATGTTTTCTGTTGAGGTTAAATCTAAAAACAATATAAATTTTATGCCAAACAAAAGGACTGAAAAAAGGAATAACAAAGAAACATGCTTATCTTAAAAGGGAAACGAACCCAATATTTAAATAAAATGGAGATAACAAAAATAAATAACACCTAAAATTTTGAATGACAATAAAAATAGCGACAAGTTAATAAGAGAAAGTAAATAAATAAAATAACGAAACAAGAAATCTGAGGTAAAAGGGTTGCAACATATTGATGACACTACATCGATATTCGAACTCAAAATATTGTTTTGATGCATTTACCGAAAATATGGATGTTGGAAAACATTATTTTTTTGAATAAATATATATTTCTACACGTTAGTCACTTCGAACAAATATTTTTATTTTTATATATCATTTAATATTACATGTATTTTTAATATTATATTACTTGTAATCAACCGTTTTTAAATGTCAAAGCAAAATAAGTAACGTAAAACAATAAATCAATAAAATAATAATAATCAATAGTAATAATAATTACACATTATTAAACAAACATTCTTTTTTTTTTAAATTAAGCGATGTAAAGAAATTAGCACCTCGTGCATATGTAGTTAAGTACGAAGTATTTAAATATCAATGCATGATAATTGAATAATTTCGTAAGAACTCTTAGAATTTCTCTTGAAGAACACGAAACTACAAACATGATATTCAAATAGTAGAGCTAATTTGAGAGCAACTAGGGTAATCTTTTTAAAACTGGATAGCACAGAAAAGAGAGCGAGAGAGAAAATAAACAAAATTCAAGGAAGAACTGTACAAGTTGTTTAAAAGTAGCAAAATAATTTCAAATGTTTTAAAACATTTTATAGCTATTTCAAATATATGCACAACTAATAGTATTATGCATATTTAAAAAAAAATCTCAGACTTCAAAAGAAAGTCATTGGAGAAAAACTAAAACTATGCTCAACCTATTGTTTGTTCATAATAGGGACAACCTTTTTTTTTTTTACAGACCAGTGTAATTCTGAAATAAAGGTGCGAGCATCAGCACGTTCAAATTCATATTGAAGTAAAGTAATATTATTTAATGAAAGCTGTGGAGGTTCATTATTTATTCATTTTTAAGAAAAAAAACCGCAGTTTTAGTTTAGGTTCTGTTATTGTTTCAGCGACTAAATCAAAGCACTCGAATATCGAACTGCACAGTACCGAGATCACAATTTTTTACAAGCCAGGGCAAAAATTTGAAATTGCTGCTCTAGCCCATCTTCCTTCAAGGTTTTATATCAAGTATGAAAAAAAAATACACATACACATAGAAATAATCTAAATTTGCTTCTTCCCAGAAGTTGCCGTCCGAAGCAAGGGCCCCGGCTTGCTACCCTCTAGATCAGGCAATGAAGCTGTACTATTATTTATGTTGTTATTTCATGAGGGGGAGAGGAAAATAAACATTACGATTGTAAACTGAATCTCGAATTCAAAAGGGCCGAGAAACACTAATATAAATAAGCCCGAATATTGTATGAAGAGATGATAGATCACTTTGTTTACAAATCGATTCGCCAACAATAACATTTTAGGGAAATTCCTAGCAGGGATACCTCTTTTTTTACATATTGTCCCTCGCATTAATATTGCCTCTCTAGAAGTTGACTGACACCTATCGTCCCCCCCCCCCGCCTTCCTTTTTTCTTTGAAGAGACCATAAGTAGGCCCCAGTGACCAACGGTATTAAATAAAACATAAATGTTTTATTTAATCTGAAGTAACATGTACAAAATAAAGCAATTTCGTTCAATGACTCTAAAATTTAAAAAAAAAATAAAAGTACCTTTCGCCCTTTCTTTTCCAAAACAAACTGATAGATCATTGAAGGGAAATGCTCAACTAAAATCAGTGACGTATTTTTCAAAAACAAGATTTTTTTTTTTTGAAAATATTTTGTTTTTTGAATTAGAATCCTGGTTAATTTAAAAAAGAAAAAATGAAAATTCGTAAAGTTGGCGATGAATGATGAAATATTTCCTTAAAATTCAACCAAGGTGTGAGGAGGAAGCCCCTGAATTTGGCTCATTTTTAACTTGTGATTCCTTATACAAGTATGAATTCGTAACAATCAGTTTTGTGTGCGTTTTCATTTTCGACATTCTCTGGCTCATTCTTGTTTTTTTTTCTTTTTCTTTTTTTTTTTTTTTTTTGTCTTTCAAATTCTCATCGCCCCTCACAAATTTATCGCCCCCCTGAATTGCCAAACCGCCTTTTGGGGGGCTATGTCCCCCAGGTTGGGAACCACTAAAATATCAAAAGTTTTAGTGCTGCCATCTATATTCTACTAGAGTGTGCAAATATTTATGGAGGTCTAATTTTAAGTAATTGCTTAGGGTGTTGACCTTCCGTCTTTTTACTAGTTCTTTACTGCTTGTCACTGATTTTTTTTTTTTTCAAGGGAAGAAAAACAAAAAGGAAACAAAATGTTGAATGTAAAACAAATCAATAAAATTTTAATTATCTTCTGGAGTTAGGCAGACATTAGACACTCACTGCAAGTTATGTAAAAAAAAAAAAAAAAGCAACAAAAAGTGTATACATTCGAATATCAGTACATTATACTTTTCAAAGTCACGAGAAATTACCCCCTTTCTATGCTTTCCTTAAGTGATGGGATTGAATATAACATGTTCAAGGAATAAAATATTTAACGTGCACTTTATGAACAATGACTGACATTTTATGAGTTACTATGAAAGAAAATAAATAATTACTAAATTTAAAATAACGAATGTTGTAAATGGTTAAAAATATTATGTCGAAAAATAATGGACGCCCCCTACAATTCTTGCCTTTAATTTATGAATTATAGATCTTTAGTGTCGCCATCTGTTATCCATGAAAAATACTATGATAATGTAAATCCCATTAGAACTAACTTATATAGCGTTTAAATTAAGATTTTTCTCGTGGATGGGAGACAAAAAAGTATAAAAAGTAAGATGTTTTTGCTGTCTACGTTAAAAGCTTTTTCTGGACGCTGTTTAATAGTGCTGTAGTGGAAGGAGGAGTCCCCCGACATATTGGGGGGCTTTTTAATAAAAGTAATGCAAATTGGTTTCAAACCACCTTTTCTTTTCATGAGTCCCCTCCCTCCTCCCCAAGCTCCAAATTTAATTCCCTCAAATAAGCGAGTTTTGATAGTAGAGACAGAAGACAAGAAAGGAAGACGTCGATACTGCACTGCTAAAAAATGAAATGTTGTTTTTGCAGTATAATACAGCTAATTCTCGCATTTAGAGCCTGATGCAGCCAGATGCACACCTAGTACATGCAGAGTACGAGCTCAGTAAATCAACGAGCTCAACGTTTTGCGATTTGAATCTGTGATCAGTCGTAGCAGCTGTTATGGGTGCAGAGTTAAAAGAGCCCTCCCTCCTCTTCAGAACAATGTTTGAACTGTGAAGGTGGTGCTGCCATCCAACGAAATCAAGTTGTACTCCTACTCATTTGGGACCTCAATTTCACAGGAGCACTTTCCATTTGTCTTAATTCCTACCCGCTACAAGCGAATGTGGCGTGTGTCTATTAACAACAATAACATAGCATTCTTAACAGCAACTTCAACTTCTTGTATGAGCACATGGTAGCTGCTTTACAGATTTTAACGGAGTAAAAGAACAGAAAGGTTTCTTCAATACAAAATGCACATGTTTTTGTTGTTTTCATTCATTGTTTTACGTTTGGTTACATAATTTATTTTGACAAGTAATTTAAGTACATAAATTAAGTACATGTACATATTGTACACCAGACAAAACTTCCTTTTTTCTTTATTATGCCTTCTACGTACTTTTGAAATCATTTCTGATTGATTTAAATAAAGTAATTTCTCTCATAATAAATATTAGCCCAGTATAAAAGCGCATTGAATTACGTTGTTGTTGTCTTTTATTTTTATTGTAAAAGTGATGGCAGTAAAAGCTCTAAGAAATAAAAACCCGAACAGCAGAATTTTAAAGTAACATTTTAAACTTCCCAGTCGCGTTGGCAGTAATTAAAGATTATAAATTGGCACTGGCACAGCGTTAAGCAAGCCAAAATCCACAACACGATTTTCTTTGTACTTGCCGCAATCACGAGCATTTTTATTTCTATATCACGCGAGAGCGCAGGATCAAATTAGAGAAGATGAAGTGGTGAGCTTGCCAGAGGAAAAAGATAAAAAGTAAGAAAAAGCTTTTTCCTTGCATTTAAGAAAGAAAAAAAAAATACGCACAAAATACTATACAGTTTTAAACTTTAAATAAATGTACGTTTTTAAGTGAAAATTGGCTAACTGAACAGATTTCGAAGCCAAGATCACACTAAAATGTATGTATGAATAAGTAAATAATAATAAACAGTATTTTTCTATTTGAATACCATGATGCATTAAGAATAATATTTGTGCATGATGCATTAGGGAAAAATGGTTATAGATTATAAAAAAAAAGAAGAAATACTTACAGCTTCATTTTGCTATCCTTCGTGAAAATTCTCCAAAGTTTTCAATGGAAATGCTCTAAAATATCTGAATTTATTGTGTTTTCTAGTAGAAAGTTATACGCTTACGCATTAGAACATTTAAAGAAGTCAAGAAGCATCTTGAGTCGGTAATGATGACTTGATAAATTCATCAAAAAGTATTAAAGACCGTTTGAAAGTACTACAGCCGCAAGGTAATTTAAAAATTATCCTTTTGGTAACGAATTAATATCAACAGGAATAATTTAACTTATATAGCAAACTTATAGGATACTTAATTTTAACTTCAACTGGTTTGCAAAAAATATGCAGTATTGACCACGAGACAAGTTACGTGTTGAGCTATAAAATCACTTGAGCAAGTGATGATTATGTTGAAACCTAAATTTAGAAGTGTCACTTATATGGCGCAGAAATCAATTCCTATTGTCGACAGCACTGAAATATGGGCTTAAACCGTAGTTGCTAAGGTTTTTGATGAATCTCTTCTCCAGACGCTTGGAGTATGTTTTCGAATATATATATCTTGATTGAACAGGGTTTTTTGAAATTTTTTAATAACCACTTATTTCGTTGAAGTTTATCGAAATTCAATATTTATCGTTTAATGTTTATTTGTGCACTGGTATCTTCTTGAGAAAATCACTTTGTAAAATATTTTCTTGATGTCCTTCAAAATGCTTTTCAGAGAAGAAAAAACTTCATGAACATCGAATCACTATTTCCATTACACTTTACCATGAGTAAAGCAACACCAGAAAATCAATAAAATGCACATATCCATATCTCGTTCAAAGAAATCTTTTTGAAAAATGTTCGTGGTGCATAAATAAAAAAAAAAAAAAAAAATCGCTGAAGAAATGTCAATAAATTTTCCAAAACATCAGTTCTTCTCACAAATCCCGTCTCACTTTAAAGATTCTGCATCGCAAGTGCACGGCGAATAAGTCCAAGTTCGCAAATCGGACGTAAACAAACAAGTTAACCCACTGACACCAGACTATCTTCTTCGGGGTTGAAGCTCTGCGTCAAGCAGCCTTCAGGAGAGAGACTTGGTAGTTTAATTTACGCTCCGGCAAGCTTCGCTCGAATGGTAGTCTTCCCTCCCTCTGCACACTGTTTATAGACCAACTAAAAGACGTCGTTTTCCGCGCGCGAGTTGATGTTAGGGCTTCCATGGTGCTTTCTCCGTCCTCCCCCACCCCACAGGGGTTATTTTTGCTTCCCAACGCTTGAAGACCCTTGACGTGGGCTCGTCAACAGATTGTGCTCACGTGGTGTGCTTTGACAAAGAGGGGGTTATTAATTTTGTCACATGGCTGCTAATTACGTAAAATGTTGATGACAATTACCAGAGATAAAACGGGCACATATTGCACAGCTTAAGGAGGTAGAGCTTTTCAACTTGGAAAAACTTAAAAGATTATAGCTGTCTGAAATTTCAATCGTCAAAACAGTCTAGGTTTTGACTACTAGGAACTCACTGAGAACTATTTTGAGCGTTTTTATACATTGAATCATAAAAAATGCAAAGTAAGTCACTAAACAGTTATAATTTATTGTTGTTATTATTTGTCACAAAATTTATTATAATAGGTCTGTGTTAGCCACTTTTTCTTAATTTTTATTGTTTTCTATCTTTAAGCAAGCAAGAATAGAGCAGAAAAATTAGCTACAGCTACAATGGTTATAATGCAGTGCGGAGACAGATTCCCATAAACTTTATAAATAATCTTTTTTATTGTCAAAAATAAGTGAAAAACCTGTTTGATTTATTTTTTGTTATTCACTTAATGATGTAGAACACGTGGTTAATAAAACAATAGAAACATCATAAAAGTAAACAAAGCTTTGTTAATGAGACGTATGATGACTTTTGTCTCTTAAACGGCCCTAAATGTCTGTTGGAATGTAAGTGTATAAAAAAATTCCAACTTTTAACTATTGCCACATATGGCTAATCCATAACTCATTATGCAAGTATTGAAAAAGTTTAAGGACGGATAATGGTGGTATTGATTGACTGCTAGTGAAATAAAGTTGAGGTTAGGGGGACTGGATTGGCGAATAGAGATACGAAACTTTTCACTTATGTACTTCAAACATTTGAGTCAAGCATAATCGTTCTTATATATATGTTACGGCCAAAGCCCGACCAGTTCCCGAAGTGCCCGGAACTCCCTGGCCAAGTTTGATGTGCTGAACCAAGACTTCGGTTATTCTTTTGTTTGTTTGTTTGTTTGTTTGTTTGTTTGTTTTCTCCAAGGGAGAGGAAATTTTCATTGGAGACCAGGAGTCTTCTGGTAGTAAGATCCTTACTCACTAAAACTTCTCCCTCCAGACTACAGCGCTACGACCCACTTAGGGCCACCATACCTTCTTGGCCTTTGTTCCGAGGAACGATCCTAGGCACCTTAGAGGGACGGATACGTCAGAAAACTCCGCTGTGGCAACTATAATGTGATTATCATTATTATTACTGTATACAAACACACAAAATTTTGTCATGACCTTTTTCTTCCGACTTCGTCCGATCGCACCATCCCTAGCTGACTGGTCACCAAGTGACAGGAAAAAGAGACCCGTGGGAGTGATGTCAGAAATTGGATAAAGCATTGCTGTTCCTCTATCGTCAAAATCTTCTATCTGAATTACCGTGCTGTTCTCACACGTACTCTCGCGTCAACTGGACGTCGCTCGTTGTAAGAGCCTCTGATCTCTCCTGCGCATGTGAGCGTCTGCGCTTGCTCCGATTCACACTGGATACTCAAATCACCTCTCTAAATATCGAACTATGTTCTCACATAGCGGAACAATAAATGTGTAACTGTAATATCACTGAAGGAATTTCTCACCCCCCCCCTATTTTTTTTACAAGATCTAAGTTTTATTATCAATATCAGTGTCTCAAATAATAGTCTTTTAAACACGGAAGCAATTAAATCTGTTCCATAGAAATATTTCCACAGTCCATTTACAAGAAAAACATTTTAAATGAAGCTATATATAGTGCCGCTCGGGTAAGTTGACCTCTTACATTGACAATGGTTATCGCTTTTTGGGTAATACAAAAGCGTAATTGGTGCTGAATTGAGTTTCGCCACTTTCGTAGTCGCTTTGCAAAAGTATTCCAACTCCCAAAGCTGCAGCAATTTCCTTTTCCTATTACTTATAAAAAGAGGTAAAAAAGAGTGTCCCGTTGTCAGTATTGGAGGTTAACACTATACGACTATCGCAACATTTTCTTTGAATCCTTTCAACTTCGTTATAAATGGACACGACTCTAATGAAATTGTTTGAACATAATGATTTTTTGAAAAATAAATGACTCATATAAACTCATTAAATGAGATTTATAGGAAATCTAAAAGTGTTTGTAGACTCTCGAATATTTAACCAACCAAATTATAAACGTTTAAATTTGTTAAATAACAAAAAGTAAGGAATGAGCACTTTGACACCCAAAATAACGACACGTTTTCCGGAGTTATGAAAATAATTACAACCACAACGTGCCTGCAATGACTTGAGAACAAATCGGCTATAAACGGAACTTTTATTATGAAAGAAAAATGAATAGGTACATTTTTAAACTATTGAAATGTTAATGAACAGATTTAAAAGAGTTAAGATTAGCAGAATTAAACGTACCCCCCCCTCCTTTTTTTTTAATTTGAAAAATACTATTTAAATACCAATGCTTTCTGTATGAGTACCTTACAAGTATGTTGCAGATTCCGTTTACTCTCTTTTTTTGTCAAGATTTTTCTAATCTCTGAATGCAACGCTTTTAGACTTTCGTGACAGCTGTCGTGCCGTCGCCGTACTTAAAAAGAATTGTTGGCGACAATGAACATCCGCTTCAAAATTTGAGAACTGCTGAGATCAGAATATTTAAAGCGTAGAAAAGGTTGATGTGAAAATAAGTGACTGAACATAGGTTACTGTTTCTATACGCAAACGTACTAAAAGGAATCTTAATATCATTTTTTTGGTGGACATTTGCTTTGCTGGGCTCTTCTCCATGTTCTTAACTGTCAATTACTTGCTTTTAGTAACACCAATAAAAACAGTTGCATAAAGATAAAGAAACAACATGCAAGAAAATTAAATAAGTCATTAAATGTTTTACTGTAAAAAAGTACACAATTTTTTTTTTCGTTGAAACTGTTCAGAGGTACGCGATACAGAAAAGCTAAAGTTATCAATCGACATGGATTACGACTTTTTTTAAAAACTGTTTAGATGAAATTTTGATAAGAGACCACATACACAAAGTGAAATGAACACAAAAATTGAAATTTTGATTAGAAAAACCTGTGTTTGTTGTATAAATAAGTTTAGTGGACTAAACGCACGGTGCCAGATCTTCGATCCTTGCCGAGACAAATCTTAAAACTGCTGCCCTTACCTATTTTCCTTCAAATTTTTACATAAAGTATCACCGAAAGAAACACGAGAATAATGTGAATTTTCCACCCTCCAGAAGTTGCAGCTTGGAGCTAGTCCCTTTTAAATTCAGCACTGTAAAAGCATTTTATGTACCAAATTCGATACCATCTTGATCAGTAGAACAAAATGTATTAAAGAGAACCGATTTCAATAAATGCAGAAACCGTCACCACATATTAAATACTATTTTCAAAACTGCTACACATATTGTAACATTTTGTGATTTATCAATTTGTTTTCATTATAAAATATGATAAAGCTTTTGTAATAACCATGTTATGTGTTAATGGAGGCCTACTAATGTTAGGCATGTTTATATTTTGAATGTTTACTGCAATTGTTCAAGTGTACGTGGAGCAAGGAAATATAGTTCATTTCGTTCACCTATTCAATCATTATAACATCCCTTACGTATTCAATCATTAATAACTGTTTTGCATTCCTTCATTTATTAATGCACTTATTCATTCATTCATTCACTTATTTTCTCATTCAGTCGCTATTTTATTCACTTTTTTATTGGTTTTCATGCATTAGTTAATGAATTATGCATCAGTAAATAAAATAAAATTAGTTGTTATTATTATTTTATTTATTTTCGATTTTTTTTTGTTTATTTTATTTTAGTATTTTTTTTTATTTATGGATTTTTATGGTAAAAACTTGTGGCCAAAATTGCCACATAATATTTCAAGGCAAGTTTTATTATAAAATGTAATTACTCTCTTTCCTTGTGTAATGCAATTTACAGGGCAAATTTCTAATTTGTTCATTTTTAAAAAGGAAAATTATCTTAAATATTTCACTTTGCCACATTGATTAACAAAAAGAGAAAAAAAGCATTTTATGATAAAACTAGGATCGAAAGATCATTTTGCATTCTTCGCAATAAATTTGTAAGTTTCAAAAATAATCGTAAAATATTTTTAGGGTGAAATGTTTTCTGTTTGACTATAAAGAATATTTTTCATCAAATTAACGAATGAAATAATAAATGAATAGATAATAAAGCAAAAAACTAATATGTACCAGTAAATATATGAGGAAAAAAAAGCGTCAACAAAATAGCATATAAATATGAAAATAAGTGAAAAACTATAAAATAAGTGTAGAAATGTAAATGAATGAATGAATACGTAAGTGATACTGAATGAACTATTTAAATTTGGCGCAGTCACTTTGCCCTGTGTGTACTTGACAAAATGTATTAAAGACTTAAAACCAAAATATGCCAAATATTAATTAAATAAATAAAGCGCTGGACTTCAGTAGATCTTACTGGAACAGCGGACCTCACCGACGGAGAATCACTGATGTGTATGTTAAAAAATAGTTACCATTCCTGCATCCCTTTTACGTTAAAATATGTAAGAAGAAATTATTATAAGCATTAATTCAATTTAGTTTTAATATTGAATTCATTACAACTATTCTCACTTTAAGCACTTTAAAAAGAAACGAAGATGCAACACAAGAAACCATGTGGCAATTTGTATCATTTGGAGCTAGTTGTACATGATGCAATATGCGAAATAATTGCTATAAATATTTTTTGAGAACAAAAAATGCTTTTTTTTTCTTAAAATTAAAACAATGTTATAAGGAATGATTTTTTTTTTTTTTTTCATATTTTTTCTCCAGCATGTAAGCAACAAAGAGTTTTATACTTTGTTATTCTGTGCTTTAAAAAAATATTTTTAATTTCAAGAAATGTTAATTTCCTGATTTTTTAAGACTTAAAAGAACTCATATTTATCAGTATTTCGACCAATTTTCGGAAAAAAATGATGATTCTTTTTCATAAACATATTGAGATTTCCTTAAACATATTGAGTTTAGTTACATTTTGAAGATTTTTTTCTGTTTTAATAGTAAAAATAAAACAAAAGACAAATTTTACTTTATTTAAACACAATCTTTATGTTCTTCAAAGTTTGAAAATTGGTACCAAAATTGTTGACTTTGAAACATTATTTTTCCAAGTTATTGCAATTTTCAATAGTAGTGCCAAACCCAAAATATCTGAAATTTGATTAAAAAATTACAGTTTTTAACTACTTATATCTAGAATAGTAACGGACAAAATGTGTTTCACAAATTCATATTTAAGAGTTTCATCGCCATAGGTTTTAGTGGTAATTTTGTAAAAAAAAATCTGTAATTAAGGAGCAACACTCATTAGTTGTGCATAGCATGATTCTGTGACAATGCAGGAAAAGATGACACAAGGTACAAACTTATCCAAAGTACACCACCCTCTACTATTTGTCTTGAAGAATCTTCACACCACAAATCCTCTTTTTTTGCAGCATTTATTAACATTTTAACTTTTACATTTTTATTCGTTGAATATATTTTAAATATTTCATCGAATAAAAAAGTATTCGAATTGGAAACTGGGACTTAAGGATAATGTAAAGGTGTTTAAGAATATCTTTTGAACAGTAAACTACCTCCAAACTGAATAATTTTGTGAAAAATAACTAGAATTGAATTAAACCATTGGATTTTACATTTAAACAAATTAATGACATTGTTTATTTTCCATAATTTTGATTTTATTTCTTAAAACTTTTGCACTTTTTTTCGAATTATAAGGCAAATATCATTTTAATGTTTCATTCATCTATATTTCTTTCCTTTTTTCTGTTTTCCTTCATTTTTTCGCTTAATTTTTCAAACTTAATGTTTAAGTTTGAGCTTTAGCCACAGAAAAAAGTAAGTATGTGTTAATATAAAGACATTTTTTTCACATAGTGCAGCAAGGGGTTTGTGTTAGTCGAAAAGTTTAATTAGAACTACAAATTGGTGATTATTATAATATATGTACGATAGGACTCAATTCTCCTTCATCTTAGCTTGAAGGATGTTCTTAAAAAGGGAAAAATATTTTATAAATCAATACTATACACAACAGTCGTTGTTTCATACCTTTTAAAGTTTGAATTTCAAAGCAAATGAATGATTTAATCAATGTCAAAGATAACTTTTTAAATATTTACACATTATTAAAGAGTACTTAAATCGAAAACATCGATATCTGGGTGACGTAAGGATCCGTGAGAATGTCTTTTCAACCAAAATCCACCTCCAAACCGAAAAAATGAAGGAAAAATAACTTGAGTTGAATTAAATAAATAGATTTTGCTATTTCAGCCAATGGCATTGTTTATTTCTTATAATTTTAACTTTATTGTCTTTATTTAACTTTGTATTTAAATTTGAAAAAATGAAGGTGATTTATTGGTGACGGTTCGAAGGTTGTTTTTAAGAAAAGAAAAATATTTCATGAATCAGTACACAGTAAAAAATGAATGTTGTTTTTACAGTATAATGCAGCTAATTTTATGGTAATAAATTGTAAAATTGCTTTTGCAGTAATTAACTGTAAAATTACTAGTTTTACAGTTTATTATTGTGCACTTTACAGCTTTAAACTGGAACCTCGGCTGCCAGTATAATACTGTAAAAACAGCAGTACAATTTTTGCAGTGTGCCATTCACAGCGACCGTTATGTTTAGTATTTTGAAATTTTAACTGCAAAGCAAATTAATGATTTAATTAATTTCAAAGATAGCTTTTAAGATTTTTAACAGGAAAATTAAACTTTTAAATTCGTATTGAACAAACATAAATATTAAACAGTTTTCGTATAGCATAATAAATTTTTCAACAGACTCCTTTTGTTAAGAGGTTTTGGTTTGAATGAACCTTTAAGCACTTTTCTAACTTCTTCGAAAACCACAGCGGAAATGACAACATTTTTGCGTCACAAGAACGCAACTTCATGGAAACTTGCCACAAGGAAACATCTTCGGACGTAAAAATCACGTCACTTCCAACTTGACTTTTTGCTTTTCATAACCTAAATTCAACTGTTAATGTAACTTGTATTTTTTATACATACCTGTATCATTGATTTCTTAACAGACGCTTCTCACAAGAATGTTTTTTTTTTTCAATCGAGATAAATGAACCTTGAATTTTTTCTTGTATTATATATAATATTTTCTTGAAAGTTTGATATTTATTTTCTATATTTAGTTTTAGAAAAGCCGTATTTAATGTTAATTTAATTTAATGATTTTTTTAATTCCATGGAATATGTTAAAAAGAAAGAAAGACTTGGGAATAATCATTAATATCAAATAAAAATCATTTGCAGCTATCTTCTTTACTCGATAGATTTAATAATGCTTGACCAGACTCTTAGCATTCATTCAATTGATGAATTTCCTTATAAAGAATCAATAGAGAGTGTTAAGTCTATAGCAAAATCGTTTTTAATTTTACTGATAATTGCTTTACTATGGTTTAAATTATACAGATAATAAAAAAAGTTATAGTGGAAACGAAAGTTTTGCAAAAATTATGATCGCAATACTAAAATTAAAATTAAAAAAAAAAAAGAAACAGAAAGATACGCAAAACTTCTTGTTCAAAAACATAAACATTACACATTTCTGATCATGAATACGTTTATAAAGTTTCTTTACTACTTTTTTTTTAAAAAAAAAAGGGTAAAACGTTTCATTTTTTTCCCCAACTTAGAATCGAATTTTCTTTTTTTTCAATACAATTTTTTCGCCCAAGCAAAATACAAGTATTTTTATGTATTTTAGTCACTTTCTCACAAAAACAGTTGCCGTTATTAGCAAATAATTGCAAAGCAGCCGTTTTCGCCCATATTATAGCTAAAAGAGTTGCCATAGTCGCCTTCGTTTTCAAACAGTAACTTTATGCACTTTATGAGTCGCTTGTGGCAGCCCTCTTGCCAATGAAAAAAAAAAAAAAAATTTCGAAATGGGGGGGGGGGGCGCTTCCAGCGATGTGAGATACATTCAATTCTGTATACATCAATAAAACTCATTCTTGCAGTTTTCCTCTTCTTAACTAATTAGTTTCGATTATACGAACCTGATCAATTTTCATCAACTGTGAACAGTCTGACCTCTAGTCATAACTAAGCCTCCTTATGTTTTAAATGAAAATTCAGATGGTGATGATTTTATCCAGATAATGCTGAAATTTCTTTTTTATACACAATCCGTGCGTTTTTAACTTAAGAAAGAGTTGTATATGGTTGTGTATAAAAAAGAAAAAAGGAATTGTTGCCAGCACAATATTCATCCTTTGGTCCCAAAAATTACTGCGAAGCTATCAGTCTAAAAGTTCCAAAGCTTTTCTATTGCTTAAATTGTGTGTATTTGAAAATGATGTAAGAATTTTTCACCAATTTTTGTATAATTTTATTTCCTGAAAAAATCATGCATAAAAATAACATTTCATCTTGTATTAAATATTTGCTGTTGGCATTTTTATTTCAGATAGTGCCAAAAGTCAATTTTCTTCATGTTAAGCATTCACTTGAAAAGTAATCGTTTTAAAAATTCCTCAATTTTTTTCATTAAAAAATTCAATTCCCCTTTAACATAATGTAAATAGTCCTCATTTTTGATGGACATATTTAATATGTTTTTAATACATAAATGTGAGTAGAGATGATATATAGGAGATAAAATTAGCTGAGAAGAAATATAATATTTCTAATAATATAGCCATGCAATATAAGTGAAACAAAGGAAACTCTTTGCAACAGTTGTGCCCGCTTAAGATATTTTTTAAATTTTGCACTCACTACCACCAAATGCAACTCTTATCTGTTATTATTAGTTAAAATGAAATATTCTTATCTCCCCCTCCCCCCACGAATATATACTCTGGCTCATGGATGAGAAATAAGAGCATTTGTCATAAAATTTAATTATTTTTTGGAATTTCAATGTTCATACACATAAAGAGCAAATGAAATGGAAGTAGGGTTTCTTTTTTTTTTGTTTTAGTTTTAATTCCCTGTCAACTTATAAATTATGGTATGCCAATCATCGTCACGTAACAATTAATTTCCTTAAAACCAAAACAAAAATAACGGATATCTGACAGAAATTTTCAAAACATAAACAAAACAAGTAAACAAACTACAAGAAATAGCACACACAAAACTAACAAAGACAAATGCATGTATTTCCACTTGTCGCGAGTGCCAGAAACAGCTATTGTAGTAGGGATGCAATAGCCTAAAACATGCTTCCCTTTTCGAAAAAACATTATGCAAACAGAGTAACTTTTACTAAAAACCATTCATCAATCTTCTTACCATGACACAATTCCTCTCCTTTACAAGAAGAACAAAACGAAAAATCTTTAGTAAAGGTGAATGATCCCGGGGGCCTCCCGTAGCAGGAGACTCTCAAAAGTGTTGGCAATCGCACCAAAAGACTAATTTTAAAGACCTAGCGGCGGAACAGATGAGAGAATTCACAACAAAGGAACGTTTCCAAAATGCCGATAAGGACGTTACTCTAGACTTCCGCAAAACTTGTCTCATAATTTACAGCAAAAATCGGAAATAAATTTCGGGAAAGCAAGGGTGTTATTTAGGGTGTTGATAATTGGACATTTCTTTCTTTCAACGGGACAACTGAACGAAAGAAAAGAGCTTTATATCTCTTCCGTTGTTTTGTTTTGAGCGTAAGAGTAACTAACACAGCTAACAAAGCAAAATCGAGAAATTTTTCTAAAGGCAAACTCTAATTATATCTCTTCGTAGGAATTTGAAACAAGATTTTCTGAAGTATTTTGCATCTCGTTTTGCAGGAAAATTGAATCAAGAATAGCTTTTAATTTTATAAAGGGTCATTATCTAATCGGGGAGGGGGGGGGGGGGGCAAAGTGCAACTTTGGGCTCAAATAGGGTGACTAGGGCAAATTTTTCAAAATATCCCAAAATGTAGTTTTAGGTAATTTTTTGGTCGTTTAAGGGGGCCCTTATGCCTCCCTCCTCCCGCGAGAATCCGTGCTTGAATTAAATGTGGGAGAAAGACGTTTTGTAGGGTTTTTAGTGTAGATCCTCACAGATCTTGCCCACGAGCCATGCTCTCAATAATCCGTGGCATTCCTTCACATACACACTTCAACCAAAATCAAAGAACCTGGATCTAAATTTCAGTATAAATAAGCAGAAGTAAACTTTTAGTTCACCCCAGTAATAGTATTACAATAGCCCCTCGTTATATCGCTCATTCGGATATATCGCTCTTTTCTTTTGTCTCCCCCCCCCAAAAAAAAAAAAACTTTTAGTTCGAAACCATTTTTGAGAAAGTATGTATGGTGCTCAGAAAAGGTCTCTTTCTCATTTATTTTTGTGGCAAAAAAGACACGGTATAGGTCAATTACAAATTTGCGGGGAAGAACGATCGGCCGATGATACAGCAGCAGCATGTTTTCCCGATGAATTGAATAGAAAAATTGTTGAGCTAGACTTGGTAGATTGAGCAAATCTATAATGCTAATGAAGCTGCTCTCTACTAGAAAATGCTTCCAGATAAAACTCAAGATTTCAAGGCGAATAAATGAATTTTTATGTATGTGTACGTATAATTTACTTACATGCTAGATAGAAAACTATTTTTAATGACCTCGGTTAAATCGCGCTTTAGGATATATCGCGCTTTTTTCTTGTCCTCCGAAAAACGCGATATAACGAGGGGTTACTGTATTAAGCACATTGTGTGTACAATCCATTAACTCTCCTCATTGTTAACAAGAAAAGCACTAAACAGTTGAATATTTAATATAGATCAACTACCAGAGCAATACTATAATGGCGTAACCTAACATCACTACGATGGTGGATAACATTTTAGAATAAAAAAAACTTTGATTTTGTTTTAATCATAACTTAACTCAGTTCAACTTTTCATCACTAAAATAAAAATGAATGTTTGGAAAAGTTCAAAATTCAGTATAACTCATCAACTAAATTTAAAAATTATATGGTAACTAAAAAAGTGCAAAATTAATATTTTACTACTATGTGAACCCTGCACAAAAGTAGAGACTGAAACGTAAAAAAAATCATGGATTGCAGTTTAAAAAAAAATGTTATTAAGTTAATTTATAACCTAACTCTGAACTAATGTTGCCATTAACTATTGTTGATTGTTCTTTTTTGCAAAATTAATTATTAACACTAAAATGCTTCACTGGACGAATTTATATTTTTTTTGTTCTTATAAAGTCAAAAGTTTAATTGAAATAGCAAAACATGACAAAAGAAAATGCTACTGAAACTTGTTGCGAAATACAAAGCTAAATTAAAATGATGAAAAAGGTGAGTTTGTTTTAGTTCCTCTATGAAAAATCAAATATTTTTCTCTTTTACTAATCACTAAGTTTTCTGTCAAAGCTGAGTTTTCTGTGTGATAAAGAAATTAGAGGAGATTGTCTGAGATAGATGTTACAAATAACAGAATTCCTCAGTTTCGTTTTGAGATTCTTCGCTTTGGAGAACAACTTTTCTAAGTACTCCCAAAAAGGAATGTTGTGAACAGTGCATAAGGTCTAATTGCTATAAATTGATCTTTTTCAACATACAATGAGTAAAAATCTAATAGTTCACAGTTTTAAAACTTCTTCTGTAAATCGCCATGACATTGAAACGCAATAAGTCCATTTGATACGGTAGTGATATCGACATGCCAGAAAAATATGGGAGAAAATATTGAAATTAAATCGTTAAGTAAGTCATTGAAATCTGCACAGCGGGCCGCTGGTTGATGAACACTGCTTTGGGATATTTATATCATCGATATATTTTTATACATATTTTCTAATAGCAGTGACTAAAATGGGACTCTTATGCGCCTGGCTCCACATCAGCAGAAAACCGACCGAAACCGAAAATCCGGGTACTTTCCATTTCCTTGAAATTCAAAGTACCCGGATTTTCGGTTTCTGCCTTCGGCTTCGGTCGGTTTTTTGCTGATGTGGAGCCAGGCTCTAAGTCACGTGACGGTCACAAAACATCCCTAAAATTTCATTAACTGGTTGCTGCAGCACCTCACGAGTATCAGTCCACTGCGGCGTCTCTAAGTGACGCTGCAGTAACGTCTTCACTAAGTCACAAAGAAATCGAAATTTACTGCTGCAGCTACGTCGCAGTGAAGCCGCATGGAACATGTCACAAATGTGTCACAGCGTGAATTCTGTGAGACGTCTCAATGAGGTCCTAATGTGACTGTGAACCAATGATTAAATCCTTAAATGTCCCAATCAAAATCTGAAAAACTGCTGCGCCTCTAAATGATTAGGAATACATAATGAATACATGTGTTCGGAATATACATGTTGTACAGATAAATACTCATCGCATTGGGTAAACATTAGCAATTCGTAAAGTATCTCAACTGTGACAAGTGGTCAAAAACTTAAATTTCCTTAACCCATTAATGCCTGACATTTTTCTTCCAAAGATATTTTGTTATACTGGTTACACGGCTACAGAACACACTTTACAGTGGTTATGTGCTGAAATCAGTTAATAACGAATTGAAGCAACACCAAGGTACTAATTGAACACTATTATTTGGTTGAAATGTTCATTTTTGGTAAATTCAGACCCTTTTTGGACCGTTCCTAAAAAAGGACGCTAGGCATTAATGGGTTAATTAAAGAAAGTTGAAATGATCAATATTCTGCAAAATACAGCCGAGATCTCTTGCGCAAGAACCATGTATGGGTAAAAATTGAAATATTTCTCAAAAAACACCCTTCATAGGACTAGATTGCGAAACTCACACAAAAAATTGCGAAAGAAAGAAACAACAATATTTTAGATTGACAAATGGAAGCATGTCATGTTTAGTAGCTTAAAAAGAAGAAGAAAAAAGAAAACTTTGACTGCCAGAAGAGAAAAAACCTTGACAGTTGCTTGAATCTCCGGGAAAAAGACACTTTAGATAAGAGTAAAAGTGAAAGATAGCCATTAATTTCATAAAATGAGCATTAACCCTTTAACGGGCAAAAGCCGTTTTCTCCAAAGTTCACATTTTGCATTATAATTAGAAAAAAAGCTCATTTATGACCAAAAAATACTTTTAGTTTGTCTGATGGAACATCATGAAACATGGGGCAGCTCACAATGGAACATCACATGTTGTACATAAAACTTTTATGCGTTTGTAGTGCGTTTTAAGTTCTAGCGTGGTGGTTAGATATTTACCGCCGCCGTAAAAAGGGTTAAAAAAGAATGAAAGAAAAAGAATCGTGTGCTAATAGACATTTTTAAAACGAGGTTTGATGCATACTTCCTCTTACATCTCATTTCCAATATTCAAAAGGGTAATCAAGTAAAGATGGAAAATTCTCAACATCATATATGTCTGCTAAAATATGTGCTCAAGAGGAGAGAAAAAAATTCTCTTTCTGAGAAATGTAATTTTTTTAACAGCTGAAGCAATTTTTTTTCCGGAGACAGAGGAAAAGTGCGATACAACCAAGTGAGCGATATAACGAGGCGATATAACGAGAGGTTACTGTAATTCCCTTTCCACAGCGGGAAGCTTCAGTACAGCAGAGAAAATTGAAAAGACAGTAAATTTATCTTCAGCAGTTGGTTGTTCCAGACGTGCGCAGTCCTACTTTTATTTCAGTTTTGAGCAATCAAAACATACATTATTTGTAAAATTTAATTTCCTGGAGGATCTTGTCGCCGCCACTGCCATTGGTTCAGAAACACAACTTCAAAAAAAAGAGAAAAACTTTAAAATTCTTAGAAACATACTGAAAATAACTTAGTATTGTTCGTGATTTAAGAACGTAAAATGAACTAAAAATACGTAAGGCTCTGTTCATCCTATTTATATATTTTTTTTCTTGTTAATAAACATGATTTTATTTGAAGAATGATTTAGACGAATTTTCAGCCATGTATAAGAATTTATCAATTAAAATGTTCACGTATTATCTTTTGCTATTAAAACATGTAGCAGATAATATGCAGTACCAGTTCTGAACTTTTTTTTTCCTTAAATTTATATTGTTTCACCGTTTCATTTCAGTTTTCAAACGAAAAAGATAAAGAATAACTTCATAGTTGTTTTGGTGTTACTAAAAATGAAAAGCTGAGAACAGGCACACAAAAAACTCGATGTTGTAACACATAAATTTATATCTTAACAAGTCGTAACTGGTGACACTATCTTTAGAATGATTGATAGAGAATTTTCCTTAATCCCTTCATCCGTCTTTAAATTGGAGTAATTACATCTGTAGACTTTCGAAAGGTCGCAATAGTTTCCAAGACCGTAACTATAAATCCTTAGAGCATTTATTACTGGAGCAACACATTTCCCTACTTTCTTGGAACATATGGTACTTAACACGTGTGGGGTGTTGACTGACATTGGTTTTCGCCATTCTGCGTAATCTCGTTCTTATGTTCTCAGAAACCCATTCTAAAGCATGAGTTTTGGGTCAAAGAGATTTGTAGTTCGATTTTTCTTAGGAATATAATTTTCGTTTTCGTATTTTGGCTAGGCTCAGTAAAATCTTCTTGATCACGACGTTCTTGGTGCGACTGCATTTTAGTCAACTTCCTTTACACTCACTTATGTAGAATAAATGTAGCCTTAACGATTTTGTGAGTGGGGTTAATACAAATTTCATATGAAGAGTATATGTTTTATCAATCATAAAAAACTAATTAGTATAAAACAATATCCTTGATAGCTAAGACTATTACTGTGAATTTAAAAACATGTTTTGTCGTTGACTTTTCCTTATTGCAATTATTTGTACGATTAGGATATCTTATACGTTTTGTTTTAATACATGTGATACTGCAATAAACTGTCCGAGTTAGCTTAAAATTTAAATTTTTGACTATTTTTAATATTATACACATTAAATCTAATCCTTCAAAAATTCAAATAAAAAATAAGTAGATAATGATAGCATTTTAAAATTAAACTAGTAAAGAAATGAAGACAATCCTGACATATGGATATGTTTTTATTAGCTATTATGAGAAGAAAAACGACGTCAATGCCAAATTTAAAATTTGGAGATATCTAGTCAAATAATGCCAAAATTAAAAATTTAAAGATATCTAGTACAAATGATGTAAAAATTAAAAATTTTAAGTTATCAAGAAAAAGTAAGAAATTGTCCTATGCTTGGTGGAAAGAGATGATGCTAGTAGACCTGATAAGTTCTACTGTGCAGCATGATTTAGAAACAGATTTCAATGAAGGCCTACCTAAAGTTAGAATTTTGAGTTCGTTTTACTCCAAACTTTAAAAAATTCACTTAATTCCTTTATTTCTCACTGCCTCATTATGTCATCTTATTTAGTTTCAAAAACAAACATATTTCGTTTGCTCGAACAGCACTAATTAGGTTCGGAGAAGCTAATTAGTGCATCATCAAATACGTCAGCATGAGGAATCCTTTCTTAAAAACATTGCATTTTTACAAGAGTGGAGTATGCAGACCAAGTAAGATGGAAGCACAGTTAAATTTCGTTTATTTGACAAACAAGTTTTGACATAAAATGACACAAAATTCTTGAAAGGTTGCCGTAAACTAAATTGTGATGTGTATATTTTTCCAACATTGGTTTAAGGAGAAATTACAAGCGGGGTTTTTAACGTCATTAGCAGATTTAGCTCTGTGACCAATGTCAAGTGCACAAACACATGAAACATCCGCCACAGAAATAAGATATTCTTGCTTTCAGGACTGTCAAAAAAAAAAGGCAAGAAAAAGTTTAGGGAATTAAAAGAAAGACTCCTAATGACCCGAGGAGACAACTTTGTACGAAGCACCTGCCATGAAGCAAAACTTCGTCATAAACAGAGCAGGGATTAATTTCGATAGATGCTCAGTTCTTGTACTTCTTTTCTTTTCCAATGAATTTTTTCCAGATTAGTGAACTTTCAATGTCATTTGGTCACCATAAAATTATATATATATATATATATATATATATATATGCCTAATTAAACATTGTCAAATTAGAAAATCAATTAAACAAAAGAATAAAATAAATCAGTAAAAACTATGTAATTATAAGCCTTAATAAGCCTTAATAATGAATTTAAAACTTTTAATTGTTAGAATACAGTGCAAATTTTAGGATTTTCATGTCCTTGCTATAGATTACGAATGTTTTATGACTTACACATATTTTTAGGGATTTAAACGCTTTTCAGAATAGAGTTAAAAAATATTATAAAAGTAAAATCTCTGTATATTATTTTTTAAATGTATTTCATGAAATGTTTAATGAACTAAGTTGTCATTCCCAGTTTCCCCACTGTTATAGATAAATAAGTAAAAATTGTATCTAAGCAAACAAACAATACATTTTTACGTTTTTCCTTTCAAATATTAAACATTATAATGCAAAAGCAACATCTAAAAAATTCATTTATATCAATAATAATTGCACACAAATGTTTTTAAGTTTATCCCCAGTGAGTTGTATCTTTCCTCTCACAGTAGTAAACTAAATCTTAAGAATCGCAGTAAAATAACAAAAAAAAAAAGTACTAAAAATACTACAGTTGCCGACACATGCGTAAATTGTAGCACATTTTTGCTTTCAAGTTGTTGAACTTAGGATTCATCACGTCAGGTAACAATTGTTGCGTATGTCATTCCCTCATGTCGTTTTTAAAAGCTAAATAAACAAAATAATGCATGAAAACTGAATAATTTTAAGTTACGTAGTTTCTCGTCCAAGTATATTTTTTCAGGATTAATCTCAGAAATCAGTTAGGTCTACAAAAATCGAATTAAATAAATTTGTCATTGCCTCAACACTTTCATTCTCTTACTTATGCATAAAGTGTAGGAATGATTCATAAGAGCTGTCAGTTAAAAAGATTTTCTTTATTTTAAATACATTTATTTAATATTTTTCTAATACTAAACTTTTGTTCACTTATTTATCTGATTTTTATAACTATTCTAAGCAGAAATTACTCTGTAATTTTACTGCTTGTACACTAATTTTTTGATTTTTGAAAATTTCATTTATTTAAATACTGTAAACACTTTACATGATATTTTTTTTTTCACGAAGCCATTGCATACATCTATAAAATGCTTCAATGGTTTTTATCCGCATTACTTTTTCTGAATTTCCTAAGTAACAAATTTCATGAGAATGACTCTTTAGCAACAAGTAAAGTTTCTGATAATATCATTTGATAATATCATTGATAATGTCATTTATGATGTTTTTATAATTTATAAACTATTAACAGCTCTTAGAGGAAGGAAGAAAAACACACCTAAATCATTTCGCAGAAACAATAAATGAGCCAACCAATGTATTTAAAGCAAAAAAAAAAAAAAGAAAGAAGAAAATTGAATGCGTATTTCGGCATTTGCAGGAGCTCCTTTGGCCATGTAAAAAGTTATGAGCATCGCGAAACATGAATTTCTCTCAGCTCGTAACTGACACCTTTACGTATTGGCAAAGATGTTCCTGTCAATCCCGAAGAATGCGCTGCATGTCTTTTTTTTTTATTTATTTAATTTTAACACACTATCCCCGCTATTTCTTTTTTATTACAAACGTCTTTAATAAGACTGTAAAAAAGTTTTAAATTATTGTTTATTAAAACATTCAACATTTACAAAAAAAAAAAAAAAAGAAAGTCAGATTATGAAGGAACGTCAATAAAATGTCACATAACTTGTTTCGTAACAAAATTAAAGCTTAAATTAAAACTGATTGGCATTTTTATCGAACCAAATTGTAATTATATGAGCTTAAAGTTGGATTGTTACGACCGTAACGATGAAATTTTCCTGATGGCATTTAAGCTCGAGGATGGGAAGGGGGTCGAAAATGACATACATTATGATCTGATTAAGTGATATTCACTATTTCTAACTGAGATTAATTGGCTACGTAAAATTCATTGCCAATTTAAATAGAAGAACGTTTTAAATGACTATTCAAAGTCTAAATGCCTATCTAACTCGGAAATCGGCCAACACGGAAAACAAATCACGTATTGCACTCTGCATAAAATTAAAAACACACAATCAGACGTCAACACAACAATTAACTCGTTCAAATTTTAAACGAACAATTCATCCTGCCTCTGCCAACATTTAAATACTACTTGCAAATGGAGCGCAAGGGGGAAGCAATCACAAAGTCATCTACGCATCCTCTTCCATTGCAAAACGAAGGAGGTCAACAAATTTAAAAAGAAGCCCCATAGAAAACACACTTGCTGAAACTGTGGGGGTATAAGAGTTTTAGCTGCAGCCCTAAAAGGACCCAATGTGAGTGAGGCTGTTGCAGCGACAATTGACTATTGTCTGATTAAAGAAAGTAGTGTTCTTCGCAACCAGACATCTTTTCTTGGTTTGTCGACCTGTTTCACCTGACCTACCTCCGATTTAAATCGGTGTAGAAAGTTATGCTAAGCGTACTCTGTAACCCCCGTGGGGACTGCTGGGAACGTCAGTCATTGTAAACACAGCGATCTTTGTTCGCAGATAAGCAAGAACTGTAGGATTCATCATCTTACAGAATGAATGAAAGACTTAAAACGCTCTCGCTGGCTGTATGACTGACAAGTAAAGACTGCACTTAAAAGAGAGAATCTTTAAATGAAAGAAAACATTATATTTTCCCGGCAACAATTGCAACAAAAAATAATTGCAGTAAAATATCCAGAAATTAAAAAAAAATCAAACTTCTATTTGTCTGTCTCCTCTTTAATTCTGAAAACAAAAAATAAATAAATTTTAAATACCGACATTGACATTGTTATTATTACTCTCCTTGATATTTAAAGCTCTTATTTTGTGACTGAAATCAACAATATCTTTAACATTTTAAAATAAGTAGCTCTAAAGAACAAGGACAGTAGTGATAATATTGTCAATGTCGGGGGGTCAATTTACCAGAGGGGCACTATACTTTATTTATTTGTCATCTTGGAATTTGTGTGTTTTTTTTTTTTTTTTTTGAACGAGTGGTAATACTAACGAGTCCAGTCGCTAGCAACTGATCGCCATAGTAACTTCTTTTAAAGTCTTCCTTATATTGACTTACGTAGAACGCACTATTTCTATAATTTAATCAATTCATATAATATTAAAACTTTTTTTAAATATCATTAAATTTCTCCTCTTTATCTCCGTTCTATTTGCTCTTTTAGTCCCTACGCGTCCACTGAAGGGTGATTACAAATTCTATTAATGAGTAACGTCATATATGGGACAGTTTGGACTAATTTTTCTTGCATTTTTATATGCATACAAATTCATAAGGGCTTAAAATTAAAATTTCTTGACCTAATGGAAGTATGTAATTTACTTTTGTGACTCATTAAGCATTTTTTTAATTTATTTTTTGATTATTACATTATTCAATTAATTTGTCCCTTGTAGGACATCAACTTTAGAGCTCACAATTCTAGCTTATATCATTCTAATTAATTATTTAAAATCTTTTTAATATGTGCTTTGCTTTCCTACAAACTATTTTTAGGGTTAGTTTCAAAAATGAAACAAGTAATGGACCATTGCACTAAAAATTAGACATTTAGTCCCACAGTTTGACCTTTCTATAGTTTGCTTCAAAAAGTAAAATAAAAATTCATTAAACAAAAAAAGCCTTAGAAATCACATAAATGTCTAATTTCTTGGGGAGGGGGGAGGAGTCATATATGTCACGTTTTAAAATTAAGTATTTCGTTGTCACCGTGTGGGATAAAATGTCTTCTTTTTCTTTTAATGGCCCTTGTGCATCTAGTTTGAATATTTAAAACAGCAGTCCCATTAAAAAGTGAGATGTGGAACCTGGTTCCTTATCACCACAAATCAAAATGGCATCAAAGAGAGATGCATAGTGAAAACCAATCCAACATCTAAAGCCCGGCATTGATTTAAGAATTACCTCAGTAAGCTATTTAAAAAGTCAAGTGAAGAGAGAGGGAAGCACGGCAGTGGGCCAAACAGTCTCGGTCATGCATGGCAACCCCCTTTTCGAACAGCAAGACTTCTTGTTTTCCAAAAGCTCTGATTCGCAACGCGGCGAAAGTTACGACCCAATTTCCATACCACAGAATGAGTAAGATCATCTAACCTAGATGCCCCCATCATTGATGCTCCAAATCCGAAGAAAAGCAAATAACCATAATGTCTTCTTTATACGGATTGACGCGCAAAAACTGCTGTACCTTCTATTTAGGTGAAAGGAGGAATGGTGTAAAATCCATTTTTGGCTTGCATATTGACATTAAGTAATGTGTGGGTACTTTCTTTCTCGAACCATCAAAGTTAACTCATCTTTAACTATCGACTTAAAAGGATTTTTTTTTTTTTTTTGAGATTTAGGTGAACTATATACCCGTCTTTGTCAGGAGGTTAATGTTGCTCAATGAACGCCAAGTGAGAGCAGCAGGCTGTTGTCCTCCTACAATGATAGAAAAAATTGATCGATAAAATATCCTCTTAATAATGATCGAGTCTAATGATATTTTTAATGCTTTCCAATCTGCATGATGTGCGATATATGTTAGTGAAATAATTTCAAATTGCTAATGAAGAACATTAATTTTATGATCAGTATTTTATTGCTAGAGTATTAATTTAAACATCAGTATCAATTTTTAATCTGTGTTTGCAGTTTGAAAATTTTGTGACAATTTTTGGCATTGTTAGCAAAAACCTTCCCGTATGTTATTTTTTTTAAGAGTTCCTTATTGTGTGTGTGTGAGTGTGTGGCTTTTTGGATGAACAAGTTTTTCATTCTGTTCCAGTAACCCTAAATATGCACTAATTAATGCAAAATTTCAAGAAAAGGATTGGCCATAACTATTAACTAACAGAGTAGCTCCTCGTTATAAAAGCGAGGCTAATTTCATAGTCCTGAACTAGGTTATTTTAGCTCATTTTGGAATTAACGTTCCTTGCACTGCAAATAATAAATAAATTTCCAAAAGCGTTTATGAAAAGCTCTTGCAAAAATTGCATCGATCAATTTCAAATTCAAAGAATTCGTCCAGTTTCCCAGGTAATAGCAAGTTTTTCTACAGGTACCTTGCGCAGTAGAGCCCGACTTCTAGGCTTTAATTGGAAGTAGTGTTTTCTCTTCGAATAAGCAAAAATTCGGACTATGCAAAATTTTGATAGAAGAAGGAAAATGAAAGTTACGAGGTGAAAACGAACTTCTCCATATTAAATGAATTTCAGATTGAAGACCGTTCCACGAAAAAGCGGACGCATGTTGTAGTTCATAAGGTAAAGTAAGTGAAGATTAAGCGGGAGACAAGCACGTCATTTGGGTGGGGGGGGATGGACCAATTGCCCCCCCCCTTACTTTGAGAAATCAATAAATTTGCATATAAGTGGGCGTGGTTTTCGTTATTTTCCGATGAAATTGTGTTTGCACCCTTTGACACCCCCCCCCCCTGGAAAAACTTGAAATGACGGGCCTGGCGGAAGGAGTAATAGTGCACAAAGGAGCTCAAAATCAGGAGTAGAGTAAGCTAGTAGAAACTTCCTCTAGTTGTACAAGAGCAGTACTTAAGTATGTAGAAGAAAGTGCACGCTGGTTGTTCAGAGTGTTTATGAAGAGATATCGCTACTTTGCCTAGTTAAGCCAAACTAAGTTCTTGAATTTTCATACCTTTTCCTCAAATTTTTAGATAATCGTAATAGAGTAGGGTAATTTTGATTTTGAAAGTTTATCATAAAGCTACTACCCCCAGAAGAACATTGTTACCACCAATAGTTATTTTTAGCAGCGGCCTTGTTCAAACAAAAGACCGCGCTATCTACCGAAGTAGGAGAGTGTTAGCATCTGCTATTTAAGAGATAGCACATTCTTCTCATTCGAATATACAGTAGGAGATATTGCGCGATGTATTGGTTATTTTGTATCGAGAAAAGAAAATGGACAAATTTTAAGTTCAACGAGTAACAAAGTAATTTAAAGTAATTTTGTTACTTAAAGCTCAGTATTTAAAGTAACTTTCTGTCGTTCTTTGTTTGGCTCTTTTTTTTTTTCTTAAACTATAATTTCTGCGTCCTATCTAAAAACTATTATCTGATTCATTAATGATTAGGTAAAAATATTTACTCACTACAATAATGCTTTTATACAAAACCTTATGTTAATGTAATTTTAAGTGTAATTACTAGTGTTAATAATTTAATTTTATAGTTATTATTAAAAGCAACTTATCCTACCTATGTGCGCAGTCTCTCCGACCCTATAAGAACAGACTACCCCAAAATGCCCTCCAGATTTTGTTACAATTCTTGCGTTAATGCGTAACAGCAAAATGCACAGCCAACCAATGATGTAAACACTTATACACGAATAGTTTAGAGAAATATTAGCTAGAGTGTTTTATACTATTCTGTTAAATTGTGCAGAAAATCTCCTAAATTTAACTTATAATATTTAATTTAAGATGGTAATGAACAAAATTTTGTTGCTTGAGAAATATCAAACGTATTGGTGTTTTCTTAAGCAAAATATTTTGTTTGATAACTTTTAAACTTATTACATTTTAATGAAGTATCTAATCTGTTACACACGGAACCAAATGGAGGCTTTTCGTGAAATGTCCTTCAGAAAAGAAACAAATAAAAATAATACAACTGATGTGAAACTGAAGTAAATTATTTTTGATTTTCACAGTTGAAATTCTCATTTATTTTGGTCTAAAATAAGTTTTGCAATGATTCGGATCCTAAAAACAAATATTTTGGTACATAATTTTTGTATGTTTCGCTCTGTTCATGCAATGCACTAGAAACTTCACTGCGTAGTATCGAATACAGACACAACACCAACTGACGTTATATACGTACATGAGACGTTAAAACTACTATTACTTCATCATCAAAGGGGGGAAATATCTGGTCATTTTTTTTCATAGCAGTACAAAGACATTGGTCAGTTTATTTTATAATAAAAAAATATTTAAAAAAATAATAACCCTCAACTTGTATGTAATATGTGAACTATTCTATAAGTTTTAATTCTTCTAATTGTTCACCAATATGCATGTTTCGAGAATATTTACTGTTTTTTCATCGAAAGATTATTATTTTCGTTAAACTTCTGAACTTACAAATATCAATATGAGCTCGAGTTGTCTTTCTTTTCAACTGAAACGCATTCTGAGAGTAAAAGTAAACAAAGAGGATTGCTGTTTGGTACCAACATTTTCCATTTTTATGAAGTACTCATAGTTTATTTTTATGATCATTTCTCTCATCCGATTGGCAGTTTTTAACATCTCTGCGCCAAGAAAACAACGATATCGCCAAGTGTCACATTGCTTTGTTGACTTCTATTACCACGTCTCGTAGAACAGGCGGCAATATTGCAGTGGTCGAACTGAGCGCCCAAGAACATCATGGAGCTTTTTGCCGGTTAATGAAGCCCTTTGAGAGTTTCTTGCCACAGCTTGTTAATTTCAACAAAAATAACATTGTTCTTCCCAAAGACTTCAATCTGCCACTTTTAAACCACCAGTGCTATGCACAACATTGTCCAGTGACAAACCTTGAGGGGAAAAATTCGAGGGAAAGGGATTGTATTTGGGTTTTTTCATTGTAACTCTCTTAAAAAGTAAATTAAATAAAACATTAATATAATCATTATATCTTGAATTTGAATCGCACAAATTAAGTCCAAATTGATAGTTGTTTTTAAGAAAAAAACCATAAGAATTCATTTATATAGCCAAATCACTTCCTTTATCGTAGCTTTTCAGTTAAACAAAAAAGAACCATTTTAATTAAACGTTAATAAAGCAAATCGAATGTGTGTGAAGAAGAGTCAGGAAGAATAGGACAACGCTGTATTTATACCGAAACTAAACGTGAAAATTTGTTTCTTATTTGTCCAGTAGAAGTAACAGCTTTACACTTTTGCTGTTACGTCTACTGCACAAACTAGAAATAATTATCCACATTTTATTCTGGCATATAAATGCAGCGATGACCCACTTTTTCCCGACTCACCGCCATAATTTTGGTTTACTTGCAAAGTAGTTAAAAACAGTGTTTTGCTCTATTTTAAAATAAAGTAAATGCATTAGGGATTTCTTATTTTACAAGCATTTATTATAAGAAACGGTTTCATTTCTTATAATACATGCAATTTTTATTGCTATTTAAAGCTTATAACTGATGTTTTTACTTAGAGTTTTTCGCACAAAAGTAAATTGTTTACCTATTATTCAGAAAGTTTTAATAGTATGTATGTTACTCTTAAATTCGCACTTAATTGATTTGGGGATTATTTCTGGATTGAAAAACACTTTTTTCCCATTGAAATAAAATGTAGCCAGTGTTTAATAAATTGCTTAGTAAAATGTCTACATAAAAAGTGTCAGTTTCTCGAATTTGAAAAAATTCCAGCTATCGAGAAGGATATCATATGAAGATAATATCTATATTTAAGGGAGAGGGAGAGAGACACTTAATTTTTGCTTTAAAAATAAACTTACATTTTGGGAAAACTAATTTCGTTCGTTGTATAATCAAAGCGGGGAAAGGCGAAAGTCTTAATTACTCAACCAATCCTGTGCGTGCAGTAGGAAACCAAGTATGGTATCTATCTACATATATTAGTCTTCTTTTAAATTATTGAAATACAATTTTCAAAAGAATTTGTATTGATATTAAAATAAACATTATTTCTACATTATAATTAGGATGCTCAATTTTTTACAACAAAAATTAATTTAAGAGTGCATAAATTAGCCTGAATACCAAATTTGAGTGAGCTATGAACATTAGAACAAAGCGATCAAAACGCACCTAGGTGTTTTAAAGAGAAAAGATGCACAATTTATTCGCTGACATCTAAGCTTTAAATAACTATTTTACTTACTGTGGTTTTTTAAGATTTCTAACTTCTGTTTAACAGATCAATTTTTTGAATTTTATACATTTAGAAATGCAATACATCTCCTAAAATGGCAGAAAAGAAAATTATCTTTTGCATAGTAAAAAATAAACGCTTCGGAATTACTTTAGCTGAAATTTTGGATATCTACATAAACGCTTTTTTAGATAAATTTTTAATCAAAGAATACTTTTGTGTTTGGTCAACACTTTTAAAACGTTTATTGTATAGCTCATAGCAGAACTAAATTATTTTTTTTACCTAAGCAAAATATATTTTTACTGATGGGCGTTCTCAGAGTATTATGTAAGAGGGAAAAAAAAAACAGAGTTAGTTTATGTATTATACACCAACATTTTTTAAAATCATTTTAATATTGCGAGGTAGCATTTCTGAATTTAAGTGTAAAGTAATGGCTGAAAAAATAACATGAAAATTGTAACTTCGAATGATACACAAGTGTAACTTCGAATGTTGGATCAGGGACGTAACCAGACTTTTGTTTCGGGGAGGGTTTTACCAAATACATTTTTTCGTGAAATCTATGTGAGCAATAAAATTTGAATTCATACTCAATATTTTATTGCTTTTTAGTTACAATAAATGCTTAAAAAACATTAGCGTGAAAAATGAAAAATAAATGACGCATCATTTCAATGAAGGAAAAAAATCTGAAGTCTGCATGACTTCGTCCGTGTTGAATATTCGTTTCCTTTTATCTCTCAAAAGGATAGATACTTTTACTTATGCACACGCATTCGAAGTAAAAATTCTGAATATATATTTTTTATGACTTATAAAATGCGTTAAAAATAGAGTTTGGCACCTTTAACTTTAAGGAATTTTGATGTTTTGGTTAGCGGAACAAAATTCGAAGAAAAAAGGTGTTTTATTCTGTAAGAAATTATTTTTTAAATTACTAAAATAAAAATAAATACTGAACATACAACACTTTATTTGTACAATCATTCAATAATGATAATAACAAAATAAGAAAATTAAAAATCAAATAATAATAATATTTTTTTTTCACAAAAAAGTAAAAAAAGCATTTTTTGCAATAGTTTAAAAAAATTATGGAGGGGGTTTAAACCCTAAAAACCCTCCCCTTAAATACGGCCCTGTGTTAGATACAAATATGTGACGAAAGAAAGGGGGTTAGGTTCTGATATTTTAAAGTCGATGCTTGTTTTAATATGAAGACAACCCATTTTCAAGACTAATCATTAGCATTTTATTCTACTTATTATTTCTAAAAATTCTTCCTATCATACAACTTGCCTCTATTATTGTAAATAGTACTCAAATCAGAAAGCGTTCTTTGTTCTTCTGTTCCTTTTCTTTTTTTTTTTTTTTTTTCAAATTGTACCTGTAATTTGAAAAGGCATTTGTGAACGCAATTGAACTATTTTTAAAACTGAGATTTAAATTCCGTGGTTCTTTTACGCTGAGGAAGGACGCAGTCTACTTAACATTCTATTCACGGTAAGAATGTTGTTTTCTTTTCACAATAGGTGCGATGAAACCACTCGCAACAGCATTGTTTTAAATTCATCACCTCGCTTGCGATGCAACAAAATCAATCTTTTTTAAATTGTTTTATTTTTCTTTAAAGAAAATGCATTCCGCATCCCTTCTGCCAAATTTGATAAAAGATATCAGAAATCTCATCTCCTTGATTAAAAAAGTTATTCTAGCTTTTATTTATTTATTTTTTTTTTAATTTAATTTAATTTTATTTTTTTTTTAAGAAAGAAATGAAGAAAAGAAAAATATTTTTAAAAATAAGAGGAAAAAACAATGTAAAATCACTAACCAGCTGGATTTTTTACATTAAGAAAGCTTACAGTATAATGTACATGTAATGTAATGAACAATCACTAAATTTTCGATAGTTTTTTTGTAGTAATCATGCAAGTCAATGTACGCTTTCAAACTTCACCTGTATATTACGCAAAATCTGTGAGTGATGGATAAAAAGTTTCAATATTTGAATTCAGAGCGCAAAGTTACACAAAGATGAAGTTTTTTTGTACGAAAAATATTTTTTTCCTTTTAGTCTAGTACTTATTATCAGTTTGAGTCAAGGTTAATATAACTAATCAATGACGTTAAAGTTAATTGACAGCCCAGGCTTGGTCACCTCAGTGGCAAATTATACTACTATTTTTAATTGCCACTTTTTTTAAGTTGTCATCTGGCAAGTGGTGACAGCAAATCTTGATCTCTAAATTGATGCATACAAATTTTTCATAAAAGTTTCTACATTTAACTCTTTTAATTTGAAGAAAATCTTGCAGCAGCAGTAATAATAATAATAATAATAATAATAATAATAATAATAATAATAATAATAATAATAATAATAATAATAATAATAATAATAATAATAATAATAATAATAATAATAATAATAATAGTTATTATTATTTTTATTTTATGTTATTATTATTATTATTATTATTACTATAAGCGTTTTATTCTAACAGTTTGACGCTTTAAAATTGAAAACAAAGCTGTGTCTTAAAAGTAAGCTCTAAATAAAAGTTTGCTTCGCTGAAAAAGAAAACTTGAAAAAAGAAACGGTTTCAGATGAAAAAAATTATGAAACATTTTCATGAATAAAACAACAGAGAATTACCGAAAATCTCACTTCGCTAAATACTTTTTGTTCCTGTTTTTTGCTCCAGATAGGAAAATTTTACTTTGTCGAAATATATCTGGTTTAAGAATGTCGGTTTTAACTGAAATTATATTATCACGCTACTCTGGGAAAAGGGAAAGAAACTTGGCAAAGTCAGTGCTCTGCACCGCAAAGTAATTTATTCTTAAAGACAAATTATTTCTTCATGCGGCAACTCCTCATTTTCGCTATAAACAAAAAAATTGAAGAAGCAAGTAGAGTTAAATATATGATTCTCCAATTTCAACAGTTGCATAAATTAGATTCCTAAAATGACAAGGCACAGATGAAGAAAACGGCAGTATTTTTCTTCTGCTTTCTTTTCACTTTTTCGTAGTTATCTCGACAGCTTTTATCAGAAACTAGTTGGACCGAAGAACAGATTTTTTTTTTCTTAGATTTATAATTTTCAGACATTCTTACATTTTCAAACAGAAATACTTTTAAGTCAGAAGTATTTTGAGTAGTATTTCAGCGATCGAGGCTGCTATTTTTTCTTCACTTAAACATGAAACTATTTTCTTTAAATAAGAAAAAGTTTCTTTAACTTTCAAGAAGCTCTTCAGTATAAATTTTTCTCATAGTTTTGAATGAAGGTTCGCTAGAAATTGCTTGAGTTTAACTCTAAAGCAGTAACATTCATAAAAAAACGTACACACACGTATATACTAGTAATGTACTTCTATTATAAATTTTAGAAGATTGTGAAGCATTATTACACAATACGAACCCTTCAAAAAGTTGTCTAAGTAGATCTGGTTGATACAGAAGTTTTACAAAATAGTGATCAATTGTTCAGACATCTGTATCACTTTCTCCCTTCTAAAGACTAAATTTAGCAATAACACTGTGCGAAAAAAATTTATTATCATTATAAATTGTTTAATAAATGACATGCTTTTCACTACTGTGAAAAAAGTGCGAGTGCAATGTTTTCCCTCCTGCCATTAACATTTCGATATAACACAGTAATACTAGAATTTATGCTTATCTATATGTGGAAACGTAGGGGGGGGAAAACAGGGTTACAAGCTAACACCGACAGCTCGGTTACGACATCTAGAGACTTACCATAGAGATTCATTTTAAAGTTACAAATTACTTCGTCTACTAATTACTGCCGGTTTCCAGCAACAGAGTTGCCAGCTAAAAAAATACTTAATTGAAAAACACGCTATGTAGTATCCCGTTACAGCAATGCGACCTGCAGAAAAAATTCAAACGAAATCATCAGCATCCATCAGTTAGTCTACTTTTTAGATGAAAAATTAGACTTTTTTTACGTTTAGTAATATTATGCTTTTAGTTCTGTATTATTCTAGCAGAATTGAAAATTACCTGTCTAAGCTGAGCAGCTGGTTAGAGTGCGCACGTGTACAACGTTGTTACGCATGTGCTTTTTTTTTTATTTATTTATTCATTTATTTTTTTTTTTTAATGAACAAAAAAAAATAAAAAGATAGGACCAATGTAACCTGAAAAAAAATTTCAAGAAAAAACCTAAAACCATTAAAGTCAGATTGTCTAAAAAAAATCATGAAAATCAAAAATGGTACGGCATGAAAATTTCTGAAAATGGGAAACAAATTTCAAGCAGCAAAAAACTAAAACAGAAAAAAGGTTTCTATTTACATAGTTTGATGTAAAAAACTTAAAGTCAAGAGATCTTTGAGTTTTTCTCTCTCCCAGACAAGGTTCGTGCAATCTAGCTGCAGGGTCATTCCACATCATCATCCATCCTATCATTCCATTTATCAACATATTTTCTGAAATGTTCATGTCGTACCACATTTTATCTTGATGAAATTTAGTAGGAAATCTACATCAATGCACTGTACTTCCAAAGAGTTTTTTTTTTTTTTTTTTTTTTGAAAAAACATTATTCCTGAAATATAGCACCCTCTTTTTTTTGGCTCCACGGAAGAGTAAAATTTGACATTTATTATCTTTTTTTCCCACTTGGATCAATAAAAAGTAACTGATTGCTGAGTAACCAACATGTATCACCAAGAACAGCATATTTTCTATATATGTAAATAACAAAAACCCCTTTTTTGCCAGATAAATTGTTTTAGAGACTATTTTTTGAGAGATGGAAGATTTCAGCAAAAATAAAAATTATTTTTGCAAAAATCCTGACATGATATAATTTTTTCATTATTTTTAATGAAATCAGCACCAAAAAGTAAAAAAAAAAACTCAGCCATTACTTGTCTTGTATTTTTTCATCACAGGCAAGTCGCAGTAACCGAAAAAACAGTTTGCTGAAACTAAAATTCGAAATAAAAACAATAAAGAAGTCTCATAAGAATCGTTTCATAAAAAATAAACAAAAGCATGTCGATACCGTTATAAACGTTTGCAAAAATAATTATAAAACACTAAAAATTATAGTAATAAAGAAAATAAATAGAAAAGACTTATACACACACACACTTTCTGCTACTGACATAAATTTTGACTACATTGTGTCTAAGTTATTAACTTTTAGACGTAAAAGTGGTTCTAATTTTTCAGCTTTTATTAGCAAGTTTTTTTTTCCACTAAGTTAAGCATCATTAAACTTAATTAGTAGTCAAAATTAATTGGTATTAAGAAAACGAAATTTATCCTCATTCATTTCAATTTTTTTAATCAATATTTTTTCGATACATCTAAAAAGGTATTGTTATTTTTCCCTTTGGATCAACAGGATCCGATTAGAAAACCTCTTTCTAAAGCATACAAACTAGGTAATAATATTTTTAAATGCTCCCAAAAACTGATAATGGCAATAAAGATGTTGTAATGAACACTTTTCATGACTAAACCTTATCGTGTTACTTAATGGGAAATTTCCTGTTTTTTTTTCTCAAGTGTAAAAATTTATATTTTTAAACTTCTCTTGAAAAAAAAGTTCCTGCTGTTTCCGTTTCCAATTTTTCTGTAATTATACTTACTAAGAAAAAAGGTTCAATGAACTTAGTGCTCAAAATACTCTTAAGTAGAACTTACTCCGCATTTAAGGTAATTATAACATGAAATAATAAGTTCTTAAAGTTTTGCCTTGGATTACGTAATTGGCAACATGTGATACACGTCATAAATTTTCTTGAACATTTTTCAGCAATTATAATATCAGTGAAATGAAAAAAAAATATGTATATTTATTTATGCATCTTATTTGTTGTCTATTTGATCGATTCTAAAAATATTTACAGTAGAAAAAGAAAGAAGGAATGTCTTATTGATTTTATTAAGTGCTGAAAATTGCAGAGGATAATTTTTCTTCTTTTCCATATTCAACAAATTTAAAATTCAGAAAATCATACAGGAAACTAAGAAGCTAAAAATTGAGGATTTCACAAAGCTTTTAAGGCACTGGCAATGAAGTCAAATTTAGCTTGAGAAGGAAGATTGACCTTGACTTTCCAATAGGGAAAACCTTGGAAAGTTAGACAAACATTTTTGTTATTTCTTGGAATTGGATTTGGGAGGAGAACGAGTGCGGAAAAATAAACATTTCAGAATGAAGCACGACATCCATATTTATGGCAAGCATAAAACATTCATTTCGTAAAGCGAATGGCAGCATAATTTCTAAGGATATTTAAGATCTGAATAATGACTAAACAGAGTCTCTGTCGGCTGCTATTAAGCTCCGGGTGGAATTGATGTCTGGAGCCTCAGTACACAATGTTATCTTTTAAAATCTGTGCCGTCTTCAGCAAGAAAAAAGTTTCAAACTGTTAGAATAAGCACTTTTAGGATGTGTCGTCTACGACAACTGTTTCTTATGCAAAAATGTGGTATCCTTGGATAACATAGGATAAACTACAGTAGGACTGCCAAAAAAGATTTCGAAACTCCTAGTCATTCTTTAGTAAGATCAAAAAAGTGAAGGCATGCAGCATTGCTATAACCTTTTGCGTCTCCTACAGCAACTAAGAAAATATATATGAATGATTACTCGTCTATATATTCATATAAGTTTTATATCAAAAGCATATTGATATCATATATAATCCATAAAAGCATAAAAACTAATATGGCAACAGAATGATCAACTATTAAACTCATACCATTAGTTAAAGGGTAACGTTAAGATCATTCGAAGGTAAACTAAATTCAATCACAACTGTTAGTTAAAATAAAACTTGCATTTACACCGGAAAACGTATCTGATTATGATAGGAAACACAATAATTGTTAAATTTGACAAGAAATTTGAACGCAGTCCTACGACTTAAATTTACGCACTTACGTTTTGTTAACATAAACAGTAAAGAAGATTTATTTATGAAAAAAACGTATATCAGAATTCTTCTGATATGGCCTATCAGAAGGATCCAGTATCAGAATACTTCTGATATGGCCGAAGCTTCGATCAAGCTGAAGCTTCACCCATTTCACCGAAGCATCGGTCTGGCCGAAGCATGAGGTGTGCTTCGGCACACATGAGGTGTTCTGTCGCTTCGGCCTATAATTAATTATGTTGTAAATTTTCATTTTACAATTATAATTTCATAAAATATTGTCCTTTGGACTATACACTATTATATCAAATGTGCTTAAACATAGAAGAAAATTATATTTAAATAGACTGATTGTGTGTATTGAGTCCTCAGAATCAGAAACTGTTAAATAATTAGCAGTATATTATATTCAACTTGAAACTCCTTATGAAATAAATAAGTAAATAAAATCAAATTATATTTAGCTAATAATTACATGAACTCTTTAGTTGCTTTAAAATAAAGCTAGTGAAAAGTGACTTTCTTACACATTTCTAGTGTTGACACTTATAGAAATGCCAATTTTTAACATTTACCAAATCAGGATTCTTTTTAAAAGCCACATTTTACTTAATAAAGTTGTAAGTATACATTTTCAGTTTTTCTTAAATTTATTAATACGTTGACAAAATAAAATCCATTTTCTACATATTGAGGAAAATTATTAATAGTAGTCCAGAACTATAAAACATCCTGAGACATAACGAAAAGTAAATTATAGCTGAATTTTTACTAATTTTTTGTCAAGCGAAAGACGAAGACGATTCTCATTTCTTGCACATCCGCTTTTGAGGAAAGATATTAAGTTCCAATTTCATTTGTTATTTCAAGGAAAAAGATTATTTTCAATTTAACTCTTTTTGAAGTAAACATTTCTAAAACGAATGGAATTAAATAGTTTTTTAAAAAATATAAGTACTGAATAATAAGTATTTTAGACTATCTGCACTTGACTCTAACAAATTTAACTTAATTTTTCTTTAATTAAGAATATTTAGCTATCTGTTACACACACAATATTATGATAAAATGTAAATAGCCGCTCATTTCTAGGTAAATTATTCCGTGATTTAATATTTGATCAGATCAGTTGATTTTATTATAACTGTCAACTGAACTGTAGGAGATGTTTTTCATATTCCAAAAAATGCTTCATATTGTTCATTTACAATTTAAAAAGAACTGTCTGCTTTTCTGGTACTATCAGTAGTTAGCAAAAATAAATACCTTAACTAGTGAAATTAATTTAAAAATGAGACAGTAAGCTAAAAAGGCTGTGTAAAACTAGTAATATTAAAACATATGGATAATAGTATCATATTGTAAGCATTTATAAACACATTCATTGTTAAAATCAATGTATGTACAAGCAAAAGCTTCGGTCATTAGTTGGCCGAAGCTTCGATACTCGGCGTTTCGACTAAATTGCGCTTCGCGCCATCTCTGTCGATAATGTTGATAAAATACAAATAGCAGCTAAATTCTAGTAATGTAATATGTAATCATATCAGTTGGTTTTATTATAAACATCAATTTCGCTACAGAACATGCTTTTATATTTCAAAAAATGCTCACCCTACTTTCAATAAAAAAATTAGAAATGTCTTCTTTCCTTGTTCAACCAGTACAAAACAATAACAAATATTTTAAGAAGTTAAATTAATTTAAAACTGAATCCTTAGGCTAAAACTGCAGTGTAACACCAAGAATATTGAAGCATATGGAGTTTAGTGTTATATTGCATGCATTTATTACACGTTCTATGTTAAAATTTCAATATGTGCAGCAGCCGAAGCTTCGGCCATTAGTGACTTTGGTATTCGGCTCTTCGGCCAAATCCCGCTTCGCGCCATCTCTACTGAGAGCAGCTTGTATCTTCTCATTTGGGAACGCCGTTTTTCCCTTTGAAAAAAGGGAAAAAAGGCTCCCCTCAAAAAAGCGCAGGAGCATCAGACACGACAAAAAAAAAAAAAAAAAAATTGCTCGATAGCTTTAATAATTCACTACCAAATTTTACCAATATCACTCTCGTAGCACTTCATTTTTTTTAATCGACTTCAAATTGGGTACGTTTGATTCGAACACACTGTGTACGTACACACCTTTAAAAAAACTGGAACTTTTACGCAAACTTTTTCTGTATTTTTCCTATCACCACAGCTGTAAACTTATCTGAGAACGCTTTATGCTGTGAAACCGGAACTGCTTTAAATCACGTGTGAAATACAATCAGTGGAAAACGCTTTAAACAATTTCTGCGAAGCTACGCCCTATAACATCAACACTTCATGACAGAAAACATTGACAGAGTAAATATTGTGACTGTCTTCGTCCTTAATTGGAATATTTTTAGGCTAAGTTACTTATTTATAATAGTTTCTTTACACCATGAGAAATTTTGCACTTGTACATTGCTGAAATATATTTGTTTTCAATAAACTTCTGTTTTTCTTGCTGTTTGAGTTGCGTGAAAGAAGTTGAATCGCTAAGTTTCAAAAGTTTGTACTTTGTACATAATGGATAACGCGAGAACAAAAGCTCTCAGTTCATAAATAGCGACCCCAAGTCCCTTTGTATGGGGTAACAATTCATTTCTTATTATACGCTATTTCTATTCTTAAAAGATAAGTCCTTTTTATACATTCTGATAATTACTTTCTGTTTTGACAACAATTCGGACCATATTTTCTTGATAGTAATTTTGAATTGTTTAGTACTTTTGGTTGCAAACACACCCAGTCTGATCCACCGTCTTGTACACCAGTATTTGGATTTGCAGATCGAATAAGAATGTGTCGCTAGGAATTCTTATGGCATAGATTAAATTCCACTAGAATACTGATTGGAAGTAGTATTATGGAAACTACAATTGCATGGATGGGATTTAAACCCATATCCAGGGAGAAAGAGTCTTCTGAGAAATAATGTTTGTAGAAAAGATTTACCGTCTAAAATTTCATTTCAACAAATCGTAGTTCATGTTCGGGGAAAAACTTTGCATGACATTCAGTACCTAATTTATGTATTAATTTTAATGTTTGTTACGTTTCACAAATTACGAAATATTGATTTTTGTCCTTTACATTTCACCCATATGCATAGTACAGGAGAAAAATAATGTTTGGATTGTCATAATCTGAGCTCAAGATATGTGCTAAAAATTGTATCAGCTATCTGGGTCAAACGTCAGAAATCACAAATTTTACGTTCATTTTTCACAAGTATGTGGGTGTGTTCGCTTGTATGTCTGTGCAGACAGGAGTCAATTGTAAATTTTTCAGCACTAGAACATCATTTGAACTTTGAGTCATGATCAATTTAATTTGAAAGGGAAAGTTATTTTTCCAGACTAGCAGTACCGCAATGGTGATCCAGTGAGTTCCGGAAATCCTCTTCTCTTACAGCAGTAGGGAAGAGCGGAGCACAGTGGGAGAGTTTTCATTTTTTTTTGTTAGTATTTCTTAAATTTTAGTTGCAATGAATTTTTAATTGCAAAACGTGATTATATGACTTTTATGCTGTCACTATTTTTCTTTTCTTTTTCAAAATTATCCTGATTCCTTTTCAAAAAAATTGAATTTCAAAAGGCTCGCAAGTTGTCCTACTGTGCCCTACGTAAGGGTATAGTGGAACAGATCTGAGGTGCAATAAGGCATTGAGATAGATACAGTTAGAATCAGCTATTTTATAACAATACATTATTATTAAATGCAAATTGAGATTACAGTTCATACAAAGTTTTAAAATAGTACTGAGGCTACAGGAGTAAAAAAAATACAATTATGAAATATCAGGGCTATTCACAATTTCTTTTCATGTAAATAAAATAACAAGGCTCAGAAAACGAATAATGTATTTGAAGTGGGATAGGTGAAGAATGAATAGTTAAAATTTAAGAGTTATAACGTCAGTAATATGAACTTGGCAGCCATCCAAACATATATAGTTTCGTTTTCGCCTATGGAAAAATTTGAGGTGACAAACGGTGAGCAAAAAATACGTTTGCTTTGAATTTTGTTTTTCTCTTAAAAATCTAGCAGCTGAAGCATATATGATGAAACAGGGAATCGGTTTCAAAGGAAGGGCTATCTGCACTCCAGTAACTTGTCTAACAGAAGATAACGTCAGCATATCTGCTATTGCGGAGGGAGAAGATCATCGATTTACGTTGGAAGGACTATCTCACAGAATGACCATTTCATTTAGTTCTGATTAAACTTTGTTCAAAGAAGAACTGCTGGTGACACAGTTTGAACGTAAAGGATTCCGATATTGTTCATTCCCGTCGAGAAGGATGTGGGTGTGGAGGTTTATTCGATGTACCCCGCCCTCTATATAGGGCAGTAGCAGCCACGTGCTTTTTGCATAGCAACGGAACCTGGCAACCTGGTGGACAAGCAACTCCATGTTTACCGTATGTGTATCATAGTATTGCGAGTGAGCAGTTGTTTTTTTTTTTTTTTTAGCCCTTTTTTTAAAGTGTAAAATGTGTTCGGAGTCTTGTGAAAGCCTTCATAGCGAAGCAAAAGGAAGATACATTGATAAAATCAAGATCATTAACAATTAAGATCCTTATTTATTAAGGACAAATGGATTTTAAACTGATGCGGATCTAACTTGCCGTACAAATACAAAAAAATAAAAAGAAGGATCGATAGACCCTCAGTTTATGAATATTTAATGTATTAAGAACAATCAAATCCTTTTAAAACAAGCATATTAGCAGACAGTTTATTGTTATTCTACTCAGTGGTTAAATGCACGGAGAGTCTAATAAATAATACTTTTTTAAAATGATTGATGCGTTGAAAATGAAAAATCAGTATGAAATACAAACAAAACAAGCCAAAATAACAGTCAAATTTACAAGTAAAAAGATTACAGAGCAACTCATTGGTAAGAAAAGCAGACGACGTTTCGAGTATGTTTAGCTGTCATCGGCACGTGGTGTTTGTTTGTCTACCAGGATGACGTCAGCTACTACTGCCGTATAGCTCTGTGTTAGCCCCTAATCACTTCTTTATGTCTCTAATGTCGAACAAAATGACTTTCAACATGTCTTTGAAGACAGGAAAAAAATATATGACAGGTGAATTTCATGTAATAGGGAGTAATTTAAAAATGCCGTCAACGTTTGAAGGATTAGTTTACATAATTATGTTTTATTAATTTGGGATAGTTCTTTATTGAACCGAACTGCCCGAGTACATTTGAGAATTGAAATATTTTTTTGCAAAATAATGCTTGAATTATGCATTGAAAATAACGAAATATCAAACAAAATATTAAAAGGGAACAAATGGGAAGGGTGGAGTATGATCAAAAGGTCATTTAGCCTGGAAAAAAATCGAAAGTTTTCAGGAAATTATATCAGTTCCTTGTTGTTTGAATCTCCACAGGCTATAGGTTTTGGTAAAATCAGAGTATTATTACACACAAGAGACACAAAAACTCAACATAATGTATTCAAATTACAATTAATAAACAATATTTAACAATGATAACGCAATACTATCTGCAGATATGCCATTAAACGCTCTGTTTAGATGTATGAAAATGTCATTTACTATAGTTTACCTAAAACCTCCGTAAAGTCAATGCCCATAAATATAAGTTAATTTTAAATCTTGATGTCCTAGTATACACTGCTCGACATTGAAAATGCAACACCAAGAAGGAGTGGTCAGAAATTGATGAAATTTGGTAAGAAGACAGAGACAGCATGGAACAATAAGTGATATTTATTTCAAAACAAATAAGCAAAATTTAGAGCGAGGACGGCGTCGGCTCAGTAAGAAGTAGGACCACTGCGGACAGCGATGCACGAAGAAACACGTCTAGGCATGGAGTCAATAAGCCTGCGGATGGTGTCCTGAGGGATGGCACTCCATTCCCTTTCAACCATTTTCCACAGTTCGTCCTCTGAACGAGCCAGTGACAGGTTCTGCAAACGGCGTCCAATCACGTCCCACACATGTTCGATTGGTGACAAGTCAGGAGAGTATGGTGGCCAGGAAAGCATCTGTACACCTCGTAGAGCATGTTGGCTGATTCGAGCACTGTGAGGCTGGCCGTTATCCTGTTGAAAAATTGCATTTGGCAGACCCTGAAGGTAGGGGATTGCCACCGGCCGCAGTACATTATCTACATATCGTTGGGCCGTCATAGTGCCCCGAATACGAACTAGAGGTGATACGGAATTGTATGCAATAGCGCCCCAAACCATTATGCCACGTTGTCGCGCTGTGGGGCGTTCCACAGTTACTGCCGGATTCGATCTTTCTCCACGTCGACGCCACACACGTATGCAATGACTATCGCTGGACAAACAGAAGCGGGATTCATCTGAGAACACTACGGTTTGCCATTCTGCCATCCACGTCGCTCTGGTCCGGCACCATTCCAAACGTTGGAGTCTGTGCTGTGAGGTCAATGGCAGTCTTCTTAGCGGGCGCCGTGATTGCAGGCCACGTGCAACCAGTCGACGGGAAATGGTTCTGGTCGACACAGGAACATCCAGGGTACCTTGCACGTGCTGCAGAATCGACGTACAAGTGACTTGCGGGTCCGCCACAGCTTGTCGGTGAATCCGTCGATCCAAGCGTTCTGACGTCACTCTGGCTGCACCTGCACCCCTCAATGTGGCTACATTTCCTCTTTCCAACCATCTCCGACACAGCCGATGCACAGTGCTTGCATCCATGTGGGTATCAGCTGCAATTTGACGTATGGACCAACCTCCCCTTCTCAGTCCGATCACCATACCCCTTGTAAAGTCGTCTATATGCTGGAAGTGTCTTCGTTGAGGACGGCGTGGCATTTCCTCCTATCACACGTATCCTTCGAGACAAAAACCAAATTTCTCCGATAATTAGTCTGGCAGAAAAACCAACATGAACATAGCCCACTTTTCAACTTCATTCTCTTATATCTTACTTCACGTGCGTCGGAGAGCTGCCAGCTGCGCATTTCATATCATTTGCATAACTCAGTGACGTGCGTCTACGGTAAAATTTGCATGAATTTCTGACCACTCCTTCTTGGTGTTGCATTTTCAATGTCGAGCAGTGTATATTCACTTTGCATTGTTTTCTAAAATCTTTACTTTATATTAGAGAATATTGGATGTAAATCTTAACCATGGAGAGATGGCGCGCGGCCTTCAGATGGAAACGGACCTCTTCATTTAAAAATAGGTTGGATCAGCGAGAACATCCATTATTTACGAACAAAGTTCATTAGAGTTTTTATTGCGAGAGTGATTTCTCTGATGCTACCTATTATTAAATGAAGCGGTCCGTTTCCGCTTCAAGGTCACGGGCTGTCTCTACGCGGTCAAGCTTTATTGTTGTCCCACTGTACCTCCATCATCACGACTCACTGTACCCCCAAAGCAATATTTCAAAATCAACAGTCAAAATTTGCACAAAATTCATCAATGAAATAAAAAAAAACATTACACACATGCAATTAAGAAAGTTTCAGCTTTAAATTAATGCATTAATATAGATTGTTAAATAATAATCATACTTCAAATTAGAAAAAAACTTACATGTTTTACAAGTGTGATAATCTAAATGTATGTTCCAAAGATTGTTCTGAAAACTATTCCAAAAGAGTATTCTAAAAAAAGGGACTAGTGTTCGTGTTCAAAAAGTGGTTTAAAATTTTCAGTGTACATGGGAGACCTTACGTTTGCCCACATCAACAAGTTGAAAATTCATCTGGAAAATGAGACGAGGATTCCGGCTGGAGTTCAATTGCAAAATAATGGGCTGAAGATCAACGCGTAGTAATAAAAATAATTTTAAAATGACGTTTAGAAATAACATCATTATTGATGCTTCTGCAGGACGATAAAGCTCGAAAGCTCCAAGACAAAATGTAGCTCCAGATCCTATTTTCAGATCATCAGGCCTCACAATCCATCAGGCATACGTTTGTGTTCTCATAGATATTATATCTAAAAGTTCGAAGCAGTCACTTTGTCGGCAAAGTTGACCTTCCCATCAGGACTTCCACCTTGAGTAGGGAAGCTACAATTGTTGTATCTCCGCCTACTAAATATAGCGAGCAAGGTTTTTTGAGAAGACAGAACTAGAAGAGAAAAAAATTGTTAACGAAGCACGCGACTAAGGTCATGAATAAAACTCACAGCTTCGCCGTTCCTCATTCCATACATCAGGGTCAATCTTTGTGTAGTGAAAGGCAGAGAAAAATATTAAGTTTACAATTTTTGTTTGCACCAATGTTGGCAGCACACACACACACACACACACACACACACACACACACACACACACACACACACACACACACACACACACACACACACACACACACACACACACACACACACACACACACACACACACACAATAATACTTTGAAACAGAATATGTGTGTGAAATTTCAATATACTGCAAGTTTTACGGTTAAAAATTCAGGTTTGTAAATAAAATTCAGCACTTTTGTTTAAGCAAGAATAAAAATGTATTGAATTCTTAAGCATATGTATTTTGAATCTTCTCAAAATGTTTTTTTTTTTTTTTTTTTTTTTTTTTTTTTGTATACTCCCAATTATCCGCAGGTGTTTCACGCCTTTCTTTTTTTTTACCTTTTTTTTTAATTTTATTTTATTTGATTTTATTTATTTATTTATTTATTTATTTATTTTTGCAGTGATGATTTACTGAATGCATAGAAATGCACCCATTTCAACTTAGCTCAGCTAATACCCATTTTAAAATCAGTTAGTTACAAAGCAGCTCTCTCTAATTTCATCAGACTTATTAAATACTTTGAGGATGACTATAATACATAGCCTTGTAACAAGATACTATTGGGGAAAAAATCCATCACTAATTAAGGAGAAGCGTTTAGAAATGAGAAAACAGAAACAACTAACCTAACTTTTTTGTTAAAATTTTAAGTTATGTGCTAATATTAGGGTTTTTATTATTATATTTAAATGTATGGAGTGTGTTATTACTCGTTTTTACATTTTAAAAGCAGTTTGGCTAAGTTAATAGTTTTATCTTTTCCTACTTCTCAATAAAACACAGCACATTTTTATGAGAGTGGTGTGGCAAAAATGCATTTATTTATTTATTTGTTTGTCTTTAGTTTTAAATGTTTGGTAAATATAAATAATGATTTATTTTTCTGTTCAGAACTTGTAAAAATAAACTATAATTCGAGTCAATTAGGGGCCCTAGGCAATGACCTAGGTTCCCTGTTCAGTAGTATCATGGTCAAAGAATTCCACGTACGTTTTGAAACGTCAGTCTACATACACCGACCCATAAAAATGGGGGAACTTTTTTTGTCATATTTGTTGTAACTGTTCTCAGTTTTAGAGTTTATATAGACATTACTAAATGGGGCAAACAGTGTTTTACACATTTTCCGCGTGGCTGTAATTTTTTTCATGCTCTCACTAAATTTTGCATAGCTTTAATGGAATGACGGAAAATATAACTAAACTATTCCAACCAACAATGAGGTAAAGCAGCTGTTCTCAACTTGTAAGGCGCGAGCCTAGCAAAAAACATTGTGATGAAATAAATTAATTTTCATAAAGAAAATAAGAAAAAAATGTATTATGCTATTATAAAATGCAAAACACTATGTTAGTATGCTGATAAAATATACTTACGAAAAGGATTGTAACAATTTTTTTTTTATTTTGATTACCGACTGAATACAAATCAATGTTACATATTTAGCTTAACGTCATTGTTTGTTATGAAACTTACATGAAAAATTTCTTAGTTTCAGAAGAAAAAATTTCCATGCTTCGTTAATGGAATTTAAAGTGTTATTTACAGGAAAGCAGTCAAATTGAGCTAAAATTATCCAACTTTGTGCAATGTAAAACTATAATCGTGAAACATAATACGTATTGCATTTTCTTAGCATTTTTAATAACTAAGGTTATTTTATGAATGAATATATATTCAGTTATTTATTTAAAAATTAAGTTTTTTATATTGAACCAAAATATCATTCATCCATTAATAAAAGTAGTGAGAATCTATTTTTCACACTATTTTTATTAATGGATGAATGATATGATTTAAACAAACTTCTATAGCTTAAATGCATATTTTTAGTTAATATCGCAATGAAGTTTTAACTTCAAAATACTCAAAATGCATTATGATTTATTTTTTTATTTTATGCAAAGGGCAAGGAAGGGGGTAAAGATAAAAACTATATTTGAAAACTGAGGTGCGATTGCGAAAACGTTGAGAACACTTGAGGTAAATATTTCTGTTAGCAGTGGAGCAAAGGTTCCCACTCACCATGGATTCTAAGCTTCCAATTCCAGTTACGATTAAAAATAAACTTTGAAACTGGAACGTTGCTTTAATGAATCATTAATTTAAAAATCGTATCTTTATAATGTTTTCTCAAATTAGTTTAAAAAAATCTGAGCGATAGTTTTTAATAATTCTAACAAACCCTGATCAAAACTTAACAAATAAAAGTTAGCATGAAACCCGCTGTCTGAAAATTTGTTAAAGTTTATTTATTTGTTCATTTATTTTTGTTTTATTTTCCTGTCAAAACATGATCAAAAGTTCAAATATACAAATTCAACAGCTAAATGAAAACGGTAATTTTTAGAGATTTAAATCATTGCTCATTTTGGTTGAATATCACGGAATTATGAGGTAGTTAGTGAAAAGCCACTATTAGTCAAACTCTACATCTTATGAAGAAAAAAAAGCGACCAGTATAACTAGATAGCCGCCATCAGTACTTAATTAAACTAACCAATTTTCATGCATATTTACATGCTCTACTTTTGATACTATGGGAGAAAAATACTTCACATGGTTAATGTTGAAATGACTAGAATTATACTTGGGCACTCCGCTTGAAAAATAACTATAGATGCAACAATACCTGTTTTTCTTAAAATTTTGAAAACGTTTCTCAGAAAATTCTAAACAACCGAAATGCCGCTTTTACATTTTTAAAATTTAAGAGTTAGTTCACACAGTTTTTTGTTACTCAACTATGGGCTTTTGCTCATAGACCTTAAGCTAATAAAAAAATTCAGTATTTAATTAAAACTTTTATCATTTATTTGAAAAGAATTTTTGTGTGGATACCATTTGGACTAAAATTTATTAGAACAAGTTATTGCATTAATAACCTTTGTAACAAAAGAAGAAGTAATTAAAATCTTAGTATAAGCCACTTTTGTTTAATTTCCTGACAACATTTTCTGAAGGAAGTTCATCGAACAAAAGCTGTGCTTCTAATTTTGACTTTTAAATTTAATTTCATTATTTTGCGCTGTAAGTTTTTATATTTGTGTATCAAAGAATGACAAAGCAATATATTACTTGTATTAAGTTAGTACATACATACATGACAACAAAACATAAGTTAGAAAGCAAAAACCATAATTAGCTCTTTAGAATATGCTAAACCTCATCTAATGCGAAATGTGACCCATTTTACCCCACGCAAGTTTTAATACCCTAAAAGTTCATTGTTGCTGTTTTTTCTGCAACATTTTAAGAAGTTATTCCTGAAAATGTGCTCCATGCAGTAGGTTAAAAACTTAATGTGTATTTCCATTTAATTTTCTTTAAATCGAAAGTTCTTATGATGAACACAGTCAAGCTTCTTTTAAGAAAAACACTTAATAACTAGTATCTGTAACTTTAAAGTAGAAGTTGCACCTTATTTTGCATATAAAATGTTGCCTGATGTCAATAATACATTAAAATGGCAACGCAGAAAGAAAATATTATTTGCACATTTTTTAAAGAATTTTCTAAAGAATCTAACCCATTTTACCCTGTGACCCATTTTACCCCACCTGACCCTATTATACTTTTTGAGCGTGATTTGAAAGATATTGAAGCAACATTGCATCCACAAGAACTTCAGTCGATCCACCGATACAGCACCACTTAATTAAATTGATTTTTTTTCTTATGCAACACCTATTTTAAAACATCCAGCAGAATAACAACTGGGAGTTAATGAATGCACACACAGACAGACAAAAAAATTTAAAGACATATTTTCATAAATAATAGTTTTAAACTAATGTCCCTCTCCTCTGCCATTTTTAGCTAGAGTGCCAAGGGACAAATCAAAAAGAGCTCCTTCAGCAACAGTTATCCAAATCCATGGACGAGAGAGATTTGTTATTTCAAACTTTTGTCATGCAGGTGGCGAAAATAAGACCCTGACTAGAGAGGTATTGAAGACATTTGGGTAAAGAATAAATGCTAAGCAATAACTTTCTGAAAAATCGCAATAAATTCCTCAAAGAATCCTTCTCGCCCGCTTCAATGAAACCCCAAAAAAAAAATATTATCAGTAACTCAGTACGTATTGCGTTGGAAAAGTAGGGCAATTAATATTAGAAAACCACAAAGAAAGATAAATGTAACGAATCTTTTCTTTGAATTCATCAAAAAGTAGAGAGTGTTTCAAAAGCCTTGCACTCTTCAAGAAAATTCACCAAAAAAAGCTAGAATTTATTTTTTTTATTTTTATTACTTTTTTTTTTTTTTTGACATTATTTCAAAAAGCTTTTTAAACAACTTTATACTTATCTGTGTGTGCCTTTCGTAATTTCTAGAATATATAAGTGACTTTTTGCTGTTTACCAGACACTAGCACAAACCAGAATTTATACCTTCTGGGAGATGAAGGATAATGCATACTTATCTTTAAATGGATATAAACTTGCATTTCAGAATTGGTGCCATGTTTAAAAACTAAAGGCTCTCAAGGGTTGACCCTCAAAACCCCCCCTCGCAGCTGTTAAACGACCTATATGATTAATTCTCCATTATAACCGTTAATTTAAAGTAATGAATTTAATTTCGATTTCCTTATTAGTGACAATATATATCAACACGTATGTAACGAAATTCGTTAATTGAGTAGAGATACTACATTTGAAAAAAATGAAGTGTTTTTTTTATTATTTATTTATTTTTTTAATAGTATTAGAACAAAAGTTTGAAACTTAAAAACATAAACAAATATTTCCAAAATATACTTTAAATCTTGTGTGTTTTATAGGTCAAAACTTAGAAATTACCAAAAGCAAGGGTAATCACTGTCTAATCTACACTAAAGAACGTCTAATATGCATTATGTTTGTGTCTTTTTCCTTTCTTTTAAGAATCACTAGCATAGTCAGTCAGTGCTGTTTAAATACTTTCAGCATAGAGCAATTTCCAATTGCACATTATACTTGTGTTTTGCGTTTATTATTTATTTCGAATTGTTGCTACTAGTCCAATCCAGGTGAAAAATACTTTTGTTTTTGCTCCCTCTAAAAATATTTCCTGGATATACGCCTGGCCTCATTCTTGACTGATTACTCCATTTAAAGCATGTATTCAAAGCAGGTAGGGGGTTTCTTTTCTCATATTTTAGGCACAAGATTTTGACAACTATTGTTCTCATAAGTCTCAAATCGAAACATTTTGCCTTTCGGCATTCCAACAATTGTTTTAGAAGAACATTAATTACTAAACTCCTCCAAGATGGTAGAAATGAGTTTTAAAGCGAGTTTAACACTCTGCAAGATATTTTGAACCTTTCCCGTGTGACCTTCGATGAGAGACGAGCTTAAAGAAGGTCCCATCCAAAGAGTGAAGACACAATAAGGAAGACCTTGGGAGTAGCGACTTTCTTCTTAATTGCTTCCGAAACTTAGGCTTTTTCGGCTGAGCTTTTAACTTTTACTGCCAAGTGGATACATTTCATATCTTAATTTTCTCTGCTTTCTTTTCTGCTAAGTGGTTTCTATGTTTATTCCACGCTTTAAGCTTCGATTATTGGAGACTGTTTATTAGGGTGAGTCGAAAAAATCGATTTTTTTATTTCGAAATCGCATTACCTCTCAAAAGTTGTGGTTTAGTATCCACAACTTGGGAAAAATAAAAAAAAAATTCTAAGTTGACGTCTTCGGTTCGCGCATGAGGCTCAAAGTTGGAAAAAATATGTTAAAAATGGAAATTTTCAAAAAGAAAAAAGAAAAAAAAATTGTAACTTTTTATAATGCAACTGCCATAAGCTGTAAATATTTTGTGCATTTTTAATCTAAAAAAATATTTTATAGCTTTTACATACGATCTTTAGTTTGCACATCAGCCTTAAATTGGGCTAAAATCGCCTACAATGTCAAATTTCGAAAATATCGATTTTTTTATTTCGAAATCGCATTACCTCTCAAAAGTTGTGGTTTGGTATCCAAAATTTGGGAAAAATAAAAAAAAATCTAAGTTGACTCCTTCGGTTCGCGCATGAGGCTCAAAGTTGGAAAATATATGCTAAAAATGGAAATTTTCAAAAAATAATTTGAAAAAAAAAGTAATTTTTTTCTATCGAAACTGCTTTAAATTGTTAGTAGATAACATAATTTGAACCCAAAAAATTATATATAACTTTTAGAAGATACATTCTGTTTGTGCATAAGGCTCAAAATATGAAAAAAAAAAAAATGTCAAAAACTGAACCAGAACGCACTATGTCGGCGCTGTGCCGGTATATTTTTATTCTACAGCCGACTTGTCTAGACATTACACATATTCTAGGAGACAGTTCAAAGTCCCTGCAGTCTGCACTCCCTTTGGTTGTCACTTAGTCAGCTAGACCCGCCAAACAAACAGCATCTTTAATTAGCAACTGAAAGTGAATCAAAAAGTGCAGCGTGTTTAGCTTTGGGTGAGTTTTTTTGTAACTTTATAGCATATTTTTATGCTCAAGTTTTGTTATACTGTTCTCCGTTCTCCGAATAGTAAATAATGGAACCCCGGAAAACTTCTAAACGTTTAATTGTTTGTCCGTTTTTTGGTGCACCGAAAGGGTTAAGTCAAAGTGTTTTACCCACATGTGCAGATGTGTTGTTAGCTTGCTTTGAAGAAAAATCGCAATCTGTAAAAGGCGAACCTTTTTCAAGGATTTCAGATTGCATAGCTGCTCAAATAGAAGAAATTTACTGCAAAGCTTCTATACCAATGTACAGTGGTAATACCAATGTGCGTTCTATACCAATGTACAGATGTACAGTGTACATCTACAAGAGATTGGCTTTTTAGCACAAGAACACGAAAAATTCATTGCACACTTGCAAGAAGCAACGTCAAAAAGTTTAGACTTCGCTTCATTAACAAAGTGATTGAGTTTTGTCTTGAAGTTCAATTTATCTTTATCACGACTAAATGACTTTCTCAAAGTGTAGTATTTATTATGGTAATCCTTTATCAATTTTACAATACGTACATGACTGACCGTTGGTACAGAAGCTTTGCAGTAAATTTCTTCTATCAGCTATGCAATCTGAAATTCTTGAAAAAGGTTCGCCTTTTACAGATTGCGATTTTTCTTAAAAGCAAGCTAACAACACATCTGCACATGTGGGTAAAACACTGACTTAACCCTTTCGGTGCACCAAAAAACGGACAAACAATTTAAACGTTTAGAAGTTTTCCCGGGGTTCCATTATTTACTATTCGGAGAACGGAGAACAGTATAACAAAACTTGTAGCATATAAAAATATGTATCTTCTAAAAGTTATATATAATTTTTTGAGTTCAAATTATGTTATCTACTAACAATTTAAAGCAGTTTCGCTAGAAAAAAATTACTTTTTTTTTTCAAATTATTTTTTGAAAATTTCCATTTTTAGCATATATTTTCCAACTTTGAGCCTCATGCGCGAACCGAAGGAGTCAACTTAGATTTTTTTTTATATATTTTTCCCAAATTTTGGATACCAAACCACAACTTTTGAGAGGTAATGCGATTTCGAAATAAAAAAAATCGATATTTTCGAAATTTGACATTGTAGGCGATTTTAGCCCAATTTAAGGCTGATGTGCAAACTAAAGATCGTATGTAAAAGCTATAAAATATTTTTTTAGATTAAAAATGCACAAAATATTTACAGCTTATGGCAGTTGCATTATAAAAAGTTACATTTTTTTTTTCTTTTTTCTTTTTGAAAATTTCCATTTTTAACATATTTTTTCCAACTTTGAGCCTCATGCGCGAACCGAAGACGTCAACTTAGAATTTTTTTTTTATTTTTCCCAAGTTGTGGATACTAAACCACAACTTTTGAGAGGTAATGCGATTTCGAAATAAAAAAATCGATTTTTTCGACTCACCCTACTGTTTATTCCACATTTTAAGCTTCGATTATTGCAGACTTAAACTTAAAAAAAAAAGCATTTAGAGTTTGAAGAAACTACATTATTCTTTTCAATATCATTCAAAAATGTTGTTATTGATATGACGAGAATGAACAATTAATATTATTAAACGTTAGTCAGCTGTTTCGTTTGAAACTTTGAAACCATCTGGTTAAATCATAAATTTGCAATAAGAGTGCAATTTTTTTAAAAGCCTGTTTTACAAAGTGTGCAAACGCAAGTATATTTAATCTGACCATTTATATTCTTCCTTAAAAGCGGAAATTTAACTATTTTAGGAAATGGCACGTATATATTTAAAAAATGACTTTTATTTTAAATATATATATATATAGCTTATGAAAGACAAAAATAAGAGTGAACACATAGAGGAGAATAATTGATGTAATTTTTTAATGTATAAATTTGCTTGAGTACATTTGGAGCCTATTTTAAATAAAAAAGAAACTGTTGGCCGAATTTCAAAGTTTACTTTTTAAATCGAGATTGCTTTAGGAACTGCAATTTGCTACTGTGCTATTTTCTATAGTTCACAAACCACTCATAAACGAAACGAGCTCCTTTGTGAGTGCATAAGACCTGGCCAAGCATAAAATACTATATTCAAATTCAGCCGGTTACTCTAAAAAGTTGAAGAAAAGGCAATCAAAGGCGGCACAAGTAGTTTTATTTTCTTGGTGTTTTCACTCTAACATTTAATTTTTAAGGCTTTATATACTTTTAAAATTGCAAAATCATTATCAAAAATCGTCAGGCAAATATTGTATTGTAATTAATAATGATAACAGCAATGGTATTGTGTACTTTCAACTTGAAATGAAATGAAAGCTAGGGGGGCTTAACCCATTAATGCCTGACATTTTATTTTTCAACGATACTTTGTATACTGGTTACAAATAGTGTTTAATGGACAGGAAAAATAGTTAAAAAATTATCATGTAAAAAATAAATTTTTTATTTAAGAAAGAAAAATCGTCCCTAAAAAGGGACACTAGGCACCAGAGGGTACATACTTTTTTACCAAAATTTTTTTTCTTCCTACGATGTAATATTGAAAATGACAATTTATAAGAAGAAATAAAAGCAGCAATTAACATAAACTGGGAAGTAGATTCAGAGAACAAGGAAATATTGGTGTTGTTGAGTATGAAAGTCAGCAAAACATTTGTTCTGCAAACCTACGTATTGCATTTGCTGCATTCCGATAAGGTCTTTTACTTCAATGGGCACATCTTACCTGAGTCTTATTTAAAGCAATATAACAACTAGCCCCATAATACCTAACTCAACTCTCTTGAGCTCAATGCATGTTGTACAGCAGCTTCTAAAATAAAAATGAAGAGCGGCTACCACCATTTTTTAGAGTGGATCAAAAACCGGTAGTTCCCGATATTTGATGCATGGGATCTTTTTCCCTATGCAACGTTTGTATTGAGCAACCATATATATTTGGTTCATCAATTTCAATTACTTTCTTTTCGCTATTGGACAATCGCTTAGCCTTTACAATAGGATAAACTCCATGAAGATTCAATGCAATAGTTATGACATTGCTATTATTCCACCGAACCAACGTAATATTATTTTACCTGTCATCGACATTTATTCAAAACTTCCTCTCTTTTCTTTTTTGAACAACGTAACTTTAGTTCATGAGCATTTTTTAATCCGATTCTTGCACAAAACCTTGCTGAGACAAATAATCACGTAGGAGCGCAAGAGAAGTAAATAAATTCTCACAGTAGAGATCAAAATTGGCATGCTCAGGGAATTCTGAAATTAAATCTGCAACCCCCCCCCCCTTTCCCAAACAACAGACACATATGCAATCCTTGAATTCTTCATCAAGGTGAAATGCTAAGCTTCTGAAACAGCTTAGGGCTTCTTCCCCCCAACAGTCAGACTAAACAATAATAAACACCTAAATGCATAATGGAAAAGTAATTAAATACAACGAATAATTAGTGTTTTAAAGAATTACATTTTTGAAATAGCTTTCTTTCAAAATTTACCTTGAGTATTTTTTGTAATTAAAAAAAAGAAGAGAAAATATTTAAGAACATTGTATAATTAAGTTTATATATATTAATTAATTTAATTTAATTAGATTTTGAAAATAAAATAAGTTTTAAAAATGACAATTATTATCAGTTTTTCAGTCTAAAAACATTTACTAACTTCTTTTGATATAAATTATAGATTCTAAGCAAGAAATCAGCAACGGTTAAACAATGCAGCCTTTGGTGCCTAGCGTCCCTTTTTAGGGACGTTCTTAAATTGCTATAAAATCCTAAAAAAATTTAAAATTTACAAAATTGCAAAAAAAGGTAAACTAAAACATCGATCAAAGTAGCACATATATCAAACACAGATAGATTTACTTGTTAATAACTTTAAAAACTTAGCTTTTTGTTCTTGAGATTGCGAACGATGTAATTTTTGATAAAGATCATAATCAAATGGCTACAGATCACACTTTACAGCGGTTATGTGCTGCAATCTGTTAATACAGAATTGAAGCAATACCAAAGTAATAATTGAACACAATTATTTGGTTGAAATGTTCATTTTTGGAAAATTCAGACACACTTTTCGGACCGTCCCTAAAAAGGGACGCTAGGCATTAATGGGTTAACAAAGTCAAGCACTGCGACCAGAGATCTACCGTACTAAAAAATCGTATTTAATAATGATAACAGCAATGGTATTGTGTACTTCCAACTTTAAAAAGGCAAAATTTGTTGGGAATTATATTAGAACTTTAATATGCACATAAAACATTATTTAACTACACCTTATAAGTGTTGAAAAAAGGAAAAAAGAAAATGTTCTCATGTAAATTTGTCATGTTTTTTCTGACGCGAAAGTAATCGTATGGGGACTTAGGGTAAAGTGAAATAGCAAGAAAAAGTGAAATGGTTAAATATTTTCAATTTGCAGAGCAAATCTAAAAATATTTTAACTATGTTCTTAAATATATAGTTGATTCTTGTTAAAATTTAATTGTTCTACAGATTAAAGTATGTAATTATACACTGTCAAAATATTCCGAAACGTTTCTGGAAAATAATGGAAAAAATCAGGAAAATTTCTCACTGAATGTTAAGAACCTTTCTGAAGAATTCAGAAACCTTCCTAATAAAAGCCACTCACATTGCAGTAATAAATCGGAACTTAAAAAAAAAACTATTTACTGTAATGGTTTGTTTTTGGTAACAGATCGGCACTTTCCTGTTTTTTCAGGAAGTCTCTTGCAACAGTTTAGCAAATATGGCCAAAACTAATACAGTCGTTGCAAGCAAACAGCTGAACAGCTTGTTTATTTGCAGTTCTTGCAAAGATTCAGTATCCAGTGACAGCATATCTTTTTTGGGGAGAAGTCAATCTGGATAGGCCATAATCGAATTAAATGCATTTATTAAAGACGTTGGATATACCTTCCAGCTGGGAGCTAAAAATATTTTTCACAACAGTGAGGAGTCCGCATTCATGGAACTAGTATAAATTAAGAATACTTTTTGGCAAAGAAACTTAATTTTCACGGGAAATAGGTGGAAAACTGCGAAATCCCTGAACGTTAAGCCGAAATGATTTGTAACGTTTTGGAATTTTCTTACAGTGTACTAGAGATGTGCCAGATCTGGGAAAATGCAGATAGGATCGGGAAAAATGCAGAAAGTTTCAATTTCAATCTCATCATAAATAATTTAATTAATACTGAACATTTGTACTTAATACACTTTACATTGGTACTTAATTCATGCCTATAAAGCATAAAAAATTTATTTTTTGGAAATTAATAGTATTTTATTGTTATCTATTTTAAGAATTTCAAAAATAAAAAAAATTAAAAAAAATAATGATGCAAAAGATCCGTTTGAGATCCGCCAAAAAAGAAACGGATCCGGATACGGATCTTTTTTTTCCTGCGGAGCTCCGCGGATACGGATACGGATATCCGGCACATCACTACAGTAAACCACGAGTTGTGGTAGATACGGGGGACCCTGGAGTGTGTGAAGTGTTCTACAAGTCATTTTCAAAATTCGATACCCATACTTTAACATGTTGTGGGCTATCAAAAATAATTTTTGTTACTATGAAATGATAAAGTTTTTGTAATTAACATTTTAAATGTTAAGTGAAGTTTACTGCTACTCAGTTCAATACTTATTTAGTAAATATTAGGCATGTTTTTATTGAAATTGTTCAATACAATTCGCCAAATACACTCAGGGAAAAGTGAAAGGGACAAAGCAGAATAGCTCATTTCCTTTACTTAGTCATTCATTTAGGTAGAGTAAATAACTTACGTATTCATTTTTGAGTTAAATCATTTATATTGTTTCAGTTATTAATTCACTTATTCACTCATTCCACCACTAATTTCCTATTCATTCACGATTTTATTCATTCGTTTGTATTTTTTCTGACACATTAATTAGCTAATTTATTTATTTAATAATGTTTTTTCTTTATTGTTCCTTTCTTCATTTTTTCATTTATTTATTCATTCAGTTGATGAAAGAATTTTTGATAACACAGACCTCCAACCAAAATACTAATTGAAGGGCTTGCTGTAAATAAGAGGTAGCTCCATTTTCTATGTCTTTAAAATGTCTGCATTGAAGCTTATAGCAGAAAATCGCATTCTAAAAGTTTCTTTAAGTTTTATGAATCCTCTTGTATAACTGTACTGAGAAATATACAAGAGGATTTTTTAAAATATTAGAACAAAAAAGGTGACCCTTATTTTAAGTTCTAATAGACAGACATTTTGAAGACATTGAAAATAGAGCTACCTCCTTTTTGCAGCAAACCCTTCAATTACAAACCAATAGCCAACTGGTTTTGCTACATTTTTAGACGCTGATTTTAGGAAAAAATAATAAAAAAATTCCATCACACGCGAACTTTTCAGAGATTCAAAATTTAGATTATCGTTGTCCCTCTATTAAATAGGGGGGGGGGTAAACACTAAAGGAAATGCATCAAGTTGTCATTATGCTGCAATCTGCAGATTTTTATTTCTCTGGGACAAAAAAAAATGAAAAAAGGAACTATTTTGAAATTAATTACACTGCGGAACAAAAAAAATTTAAAAAAATCTGCGGCACTTATTTTGTTAATGGTTTTTGTAAACTCTTGTATTAGACATGCACATTATGCATTTACTTTTTTTGGATTGACTCTGGTTCTTGAGATAAGCAAAGCACATGATATCAATAAAAAAATTTAAACTTCTCTCATAAAGATTTATTAATTCGATAATTCCCGCTAAATTTTATTATTTTTTCACATATGTTGGTATAATAATTTTACGAATTAGGTATTAGACCTTAAAAATATCACTTCGTGTCTTACTGTGAGTTTAAAAGTGCGTTCAGTCTGGAAAAATATGAGCTCTTTATAAAAACGTTGCGTACGAAATCCCCACACTTGAAGATGGTGAATTTTTTATTAGGCCAGAAAGGTGAGTATACTAAATATCCCTGTTTCATATGTCTGTGGGATAATCGCGTAAAAACAGCATTGGATTAGAAAGGTCTGTCTTTTGAGGAAAAATACGGAAATAGGAAAAGCAAGAGTGATTTGTGAAGCACCAATAAGCCGAGAGAACAGTCTTTTTTCACCACTTCACATCAAGCTTGGGCTACTTGAACAGTTTAACACATCCCTTGATAAGACAGGTGACTGTTTTTTATACGTGTGTCAAAATTTTCTAGCCCTCAGGGTTGGAAAAATTAGAAGCATGCATCTTCGATGGACCGCAAAAAATCCATACTCTTATAAAAGTCACTGTATTTGTAAACCATATGACACAATTGAATCTGAAGTACGGCTCAGCTTTATTTTAGTAGTCAAACATTTTTTTGAGGTACAATAAAGTGCCAGACTATTCAGAATTAGTTGCTAAAATGCTTCAAAATTTTCACACATTAGGAGCAACTGTGAGCATTAACTTGCATTTTTTGCATAGCCATTTGGACAAATTTAGGGATAATCTGGTCGATTACAATGAAGAACAAGGAGAACGGTTCCATCAGGACATCAGAATAATAGAAGAAAGTTACCAAAGTCGCGGTGCTATCGCCACATAACGGCAGACTACTATCGTATTTTAATAAGAGATTTTAATGAGCAATACCATCACAGAAAAGCTTACAGAAAAAAAATTCTGTAATTTTTGTTTTAATAACTTGATGAACAGCATAAACTTTTTTGCTTTTGTATCGTTCTGGTAAAGGATCTTAATAAAAACATTTTTTCAACACATATTTGTATTTTTATTTTGGTTTTCTCAGTGAAACAGTCTTTATCTCATAAACTAGAGCCAATTTGACAAATCTAATATTTTTCTAGTATTCAACACATACTTGTCTGATAAGAAATTGACTTTAAGTTAGAATGCCGCAAAATAACTGCTCCCCAGTGTTATCATATCCGCAACATCTTTCCTACAACAGTGTTATCTCAAAATTTGCTCTAATTTGCAAAGCCAATATGTTGTAAATCTTCATTAAATGCAGTTGTTAGCTTATAAGAGAGATTCATAAGAGTCGGGTTGTCGGGTACGACGAATCAAGACTGACTACTTTATTCATCAATACTATTTTGAAAAGACCTGCTTTCTCATAGAATATGAAAAATGGGCTTTTATATCCATATATTTAAGCCTATTTTGTGAAAAATACTTATGTGATTGAGAAAAATGGATGCCATATTGAAAATCTGCTCATCAAATAGTATAACAATAACAAACACTAGAACGAAAAAAAAATTTCTTTTCAGTTTTTTGAATAGACGTAAAAATAAGTAATTCTTCCTTTAGTTGTACTCTATCTTTTTTTTTTTTCTAAATCTTCTTTACGTACGTACAAATACATTAAACAATATCTCCTCCTTTTTTTTCATTGAGGAATGAAACTTTGGGGCCACCACGCAATATTTTCAGATGAATCATTTAACAGCCCTCAAAAGTAAAAATCCAACATGGAAAGAGAAACATGCAAAAGCTTTACGTGTGTGACATCTTTAACCTCTTCCCGAGCTGAACTCGGGCAAGCGAAATGTTCCATTCTGGATCATCCCGAGTGTAGCTCGGGCACTGTGAAAATTAACACTGCACAACCAGTCTTTCCCGAATCATTTCACATGTCCCTTTTATGGTTTCGGATGCTTTTATTTACTATTGTAGCTACTAGATAACATAACGAGACAGTGTGTTGAGCTGTAGATTTAAGTTAAGAGTAAGCGCCAACTCCAAAGTATAATGATTTCTGCCATACAGAAAGCCAACTTTACAGGTAAATACTCATTTATTTAAATAGATATTTTTACATTTATTTTTAGGAAATGTTGCATGCGAATGATGCTATTATGTTTAAAAAGATATGTATGTGTGAAAATAAGCATAAAAAATTGACTTTTTTTTATCCGTAATCCCGAAATTACTCATTTATTTAAATAAATATTTTTACATTTATTTGTACGAAATGTTGCATGCGAATGATGCTATTATTTTTAAAAAGATATGTATGTATGAAAATAAGCATAAAAAAGTTGACATTTTTTGATCCACGTAGTCCCGAAAAAAAAATGAGCCTGGAAGGGGTTAATAAAGCAACATTAATTTATTTTTCAACTTACGTGTGTAACCAAGAAAAAGTGGTCTGAGTATTTCCTAGGCTTGGACACTTATTTAAAATAATTTATAATAAGTTCATGACACACATAGTTATAGTGACGCATTAGTTTTAACAGTATTTCATAGGGGTTTTTCTTTTGAAAAAAAAATCATAAAAAAGAAAAATATTGCTTTTAAATTTATCTCACTAACTTTTTTTTTTTTTAACCGCTGTCGAATCCGGCAAAAATCTGATGTAAAAAAAATATTTTAATCTCAAAATTGATGCTGAAATTGAAAAGTACACTTCACTTCACACTCTCCAGGGTCCCCCGTACCTACCACAGCTTCGTGGTTTAACCGGGATAGGGCCCTGAAGAGCGCTCTGTTCGTAATTTTGAACCAGAACCTAGGGTCGAGCAAACCCTAGGGCCCAGCACCCCCAGAGGTATCGTTTCACTTGGAGGACTTTGTGACCACGACATTTTTAACGCCTCCCAGCCACCATTAGTCAAGGCGGTAGATCTTTGATCGGCTGGGTTTCGAACCCGGGTCCCTCCGGACACGAGTTCGATGCCTTACTGATCGGGCCACCACGGCCCAACTGAAAAGTACAGACATTTTTTAGTCTAATGATGAATTTGTTTTCACTTTAGGTGAAAAAAAATTTCATTGTTCCAGGACCACTTTTCATGGCGTGGAATCACCCACTTCTCTGATGACAACTTCTTTGTTTTAGCAGGTGTTGCGTGTAATTTTTTCAGTCTTCTTCACGTGAAAACATATTTTACACAAGCTAATAAGCTAAACTAAATTATTGCTAACCATTATTATATTGACATTCAAGTAAATTTATACACATCTTTTTTCAATCAAATTAAGAATTCTTTATTTTTGAAAAATAATTTGCAAATGTATTGCTTATTATTTTTTTGAAACGTTTGCGTATGTTTTTTTTTAATTCCTAAATAGTATATTATTTCTCAACGATGTATTTTTCGGGGGGGGGGGGGGCATGATTTCCGAAAAACTTCATCAAACTTCATAAAGCATGATTTGAAACATCTTTTCGCCATTATCGACAAAAAAAAGCAATTCTTGTTTTGTTTTGTTTTCTTTTTTAAAATTTTTTTTAAAGAAATACACCAAAAAAAAAAGTTCTTAATTTTTGCCTAGAAATAACCGGCGCCATCTCTTGAGGAGAAAAAGAAACTTTCAGTGATATTGAATTTTATTCTAAAAGTCATGTTTTTTCTTCACAAGGTTAAAAGAAAAAAGAAAATAACGAGAGAAAAATATAATGAACTAGAAATCTGGAAACGGATGTTACGTTTTACAATATTGCTCACCTATAGAGAAAAATCGAGGTCTAACAGGCACGTAGATAGAATTTTTTTAAGGGGGGTGTCCAAGGCTGCACGAACGCTAAATCAAAAGTTCTAATTGTTAGTTACACTTGGAAACAGTACAAAATAAAACAGCTCCATTCTTTTTTCATATACGGCTGTTGAGGCATTTCAAAATCTCTTTACCTCGACGCTTTGCCAATCGGCCGTTTGCACACTTAAGTAGAACCGATATTGTGGTGTAGGCATTCGCTGATCCAAAAATCGAAATCCTCTTAAACGTTCATAAATTGCCCGAAATCTTTGTGAAATGCTGAGCCTTCATTTTTAAGTGTAAGGGCCTGGCTCCACATCAGCAGAAAACTGACCGAAACCGAAGACAGAAACCGAAAATCCGGGTGCGTTGAATTTAAAGGAAATGGAAAGTACCCGGATTTTCGGTTTCTTCCTTCGGTTTCGGTCGATTTTCTGTTGGTATGGAGATAGGCACTAACTCACCCATCGTATATGATGTATTCTGATTCAATACTTGACCAGGCTATGTTTATGCAAGGTCACATTTCCCCTTTAGATTAAAAAAAAATAAATAAAAAATAAAAAAAGACAGGGCAAATGCGTTCTATATATTGTGGGGAAAGTGTTACCCATGTAAATCACTTTTAAAACGCTTTTGATTCAAATTTTAAAGTTTCTCTTAATTTAATACCTTTGTATGCTACAGATTAATGAATAGTTTTTAAAACATTAAATTTTGAATTCTCACGTTTTTTAAAATTTGATCAGAAAAGTTCTATTGTTGTTTACTTTTCTGCAGAGATATTTTAAACGCCTCTAAAAGGGTATTTTACTAATTGAAAATCGCACTCAAGTGTCAAAAATTTATTTAAGCATACTTTCACGCTTTGAATTTGAAATGTGTAGTAAAATAATAGCTCTAAGGAAAATGAAAAAAAGGGAGAGAGAGAGAAATAAGCAATCGGTACTTTCGTAATACTGCATTTAAATATATGTGCTCTTGGTTATTTTTTAAACTACAAACGGACAAACATTCTAAATGTTTAAAATCACATCCTGTCATCTTCCATTTCTTCCTAAGAAAATTAGTTTTTCATGGAATTATTCACAAGTATATGTGTTCGAATGTCTCACTCTTCCAACAAAAAAAAAATGTTCTGTCCTCTAAAACAGAGGTTCCCAAAGTCCAGACCTCCATGGACCACTTCCTAAAAATTACTAGCTCCTCATGCAAAATAAATTTTAAAAATGATATGACAAATTTACCTTTTTCTAATATATTTTTACGTTTTGTTTTTCTTTATCTTTTGTATGTATTTATTGATTGTTCTGTATATTTTTTTAGAGCATATGTCTAGTTTTTATTGTGAACAATATTATTTTGAGCTAAGGAAGTATCTATTCGTAGTACAGTTAGATTTCAAATATATGTTAAAATTAAGGGTTCTGGGCAGTTTACTGCCTCTTGGGTGCATATAAACAAGAACTGTTTTTATTCCCTTTAAATGTGCTTTCGTTTTAAATAAAAATATTGTTACTCACCCTTCAAATTCAACTATGTTTTACATTTTAGCAGGTCATCACCGTGAACCCCCTGGCAGGAGTTCGCGGACCCCCGGAGAACATTTTGAGTATCTTTGCTCTAAAGCATGCTAGAAAGTTTTTTAAAGAATGAAAAAAAATTCTAACAATATCTCTGCTTTTTTGTGATAATTTAATAACTATTATCCATTCCATTTAAAATTGAAAAAATCATACTTTATTGAAAAATGACTACCCTGCCTTTACTTCAGCGAGAGACAGATGTAAATCACTGAAATAAAGTTTATTTTCTTTCTTTTTAGGAACTATTTTTACTGGTATTCGACAGAATATTCAACAGAAAAACTTATTTAAAAAGAAATTTTTCGGTCTTCTCGTACATTATTGCTTTTTTTTTTAAAGAAACATAGAAGAAAATTAGTTATGATATCTAGGTTCCATATGACATAAAAAATTTTTATAAAAATATGCGATAAAAAACATTCATCTTTAACCAGTAGTTGCAGCATCTGTCTCATTGGAATAAGTTTTCAATTACCACCAATGATTTACGAGTGATGATTTTTAAACAATTTTCATATTTTGTGTTTAAAGTTAGTTTCAATGTCGGTATTTTACCTTTCAGTGTCTATCACACCGGAAAAAGTTTCACAGAATTGCCATCGATGTCTGATGATCGATATATTTTCCGGTGACAAAGGAAAGACGAAATATATCGAACAAGTAGTACGACGAGGCACGAAGTAATGAGGAGCTACTGGATATTCAAATGTGTGTGGGGGGGAAGGCGGGGGTACGCAGTGTATTCAAAAAAAAATCCCCCTTTTTTTGGCCGATGTATCTTTTCCATTGATGTTTTAATTTCTTACAGCGATGTTTTGGGATCGATGTCGCACCTTAAATGTGCAGGGAAAGTTTTATAGGCTGATTTGAAACATTCCAGCACAGAAGATACAGCACAGAACGCAGTGAGGTATCGAGCAAGTATACAAGCACTCCGATAGTTGGGGTGCGCATTAACTTCCCTCGGTCCGAACTACGTAGCTGAAAAAGTTCGACGATCGTTCGAAACAATATTTTGAAATTGTAGACGTGCTTTTTTTTTTTTTTTTTTTTTTTTTGGACCGAAAACTAGACTTGTTGCTATACTTTTCTTTTCTATTTGAACTAATAGCATCCCCCCCCCCAAAAAAAAATCTTAACAATTCTTTGGCAAGTTGAAATGTTTTTTTTTTTTCTTTTGTTACAAAAAGCTCTTTTTTTCAAGCCTCAGAACCCATTCAAATTTCATGTTTTTTTAGTTCATGAAGAAGAAAAGTATATGAAAATTAAAATGGTGTCCCCCCCCCCCCCCACCAAGATAAAAATTACGAGCTCTATCTGTCCCGCCGATTGAAAACAGCAGTTGCACGAACGTGCGTCAAAATCGGCTGCATGTGAATATTTTTCTCGAAAAAATGTTTTTCCCATGTTCAGACATGTGGTAAAATACTCTAAAAAGTTATCTAAATTTTATTTTTTTTTTTATCCAAAAAAAATTCCCCCCAAAAATTGATTTTTTTTTTTTTTTTTTTTTTTTTTGCGTCTGCTAAAGCAAGATCCCGTCTCAAAAGTATATGTTTCAAATTTAACAAGCTGTTTAGACGTTTTAAAATAAAACCTCAATGAGTTTTCACCAGCGCTTTTCCAGGGTTGCCACTCAATTCTGGGGGAAATGTAAATCCCGTTTTTCCTGCATAAGTATACACTTTCCCGAGGGAACCCAGAGTGGTAAGTCACTGTGTGACAGGCGCAGAAGGCTCCTCGGGGATGATGTATCATGTATAAATAAACAGCATTACAAACGAGAAAGCACTGATAGTTGTATAGGTACACTAATATCCTAATAGTTTCATCATAGAAAATAAAAACATATATAGGGCACGGAATCGCGTGAATCCCGCAATTTTTTCTAGAATACCACGCAATAAAAATCCTTTTGCGAGATGTTCCCGCTGCTTACTGAGCGGACGTACGTTAAAAATATCGCGAAATTTCTCACCTCTGATTTCTGTTTTCAATATTTATTTTAAGAAAATAGCCGGCATGAATAGAATGGCTATGATAGTCTGCCATTTTATTAATCACTAATAAACAGAAGAATTTTAATATTTAGTCCCGGAGAGACAAGGAGGAAAAAAAGATTGATATTTTTTTATTTTATTTTTATTTTTTTTATTTTTTATTGTTGTTTATTCATCGTTCAAAGACCTTTGGAACTAAGAGTTGATCTTCTGCTCTTAGTTGCACCTAACAGAACGTATTTTCAAACACATTTTAAGCCAAACTACAGCAAAACGCTTTAGTCTGCAAGATCGCCATTTACGGAATTTTTTTGAGACATTGATATATATATATATTTTTTAATTGAAAGTATTGCATTAGCATATCCCTTAGCAAATAATTTATTAAAAAAAAAAAGAATATGGTCTGTGTAAGACTGAAAGATATTTTAATGTTATTTTTTCTTTAAACAAATTATTTGTCAACGTCACTAAAATAATGCGACGTACCATTTGTTCTTGACAACAAATGAAACGTTCCCTTTTGATGCTATGCTCATTAAATACATTTTGTGCTGCATATGATAAAACTTATCAAAATAAATATTTATCTAAAATGTTTAAACAATAAATTACACTGCAAAAAAAAAAAAAAAACTCCCACTCTAATTTTAAAAATCCCACTTGAAATTTTGGTCAGAGTGGGAATTCCCACCTTACTTTTTCCTCTTGTATGAATCCCGACATATATTTATACAAACAAATAATTGGCTGTGTTAGTGTTTGTGTCGAATACAAATTCACAGTTTAATTCAGATCTCTGTTAAATTTAGCACAGATATCCACTTGATGTGATCAAGAATTCACACAGGTGGGTTTTCGCCAGAAAATCTGTGAAATGGAATGTTTATGCGCATTAATAACAATGTTTTTTTTTTTTTTAATTGAAGCCTGATTGCAGAATATGCTTCACTTGACAAAACTTTTATTTTTGAGGTAGGCTGTGCAACGATAGGTATCGTAGCTAGTAAATAAATAAAAAATAAAGAAAAGGGAAGGAGAATTTATGAAATCACTGATTAATTTACTGAATCACTAGTACAGTGACTGACTGTTTATATTTAAGAAAACAATTATATCAACAAAAAAAATGCAAAATTTAAGCACCAAAAATAATAAAACAAATCTCTTGCTCTCTAAATTGAATTTCAGAAAACTAAAAATGCAGTGTAAAAAAAAACACTCAATAATTTTTGCTTTATGATAGAAATTTAAATATTTGCTTAAACTAAAAAAGAACTGTTTGCATTTTAGCTGTCTGAGTCAAGCAGGGCAGATCCAATCTATTCTAGAATGAAATGATCATGTGTGGTGCTATCTACAGTGAGAAAATGCAATTTGTTTAAAGTTAGAAAAATTTCCCAATTTTTACTTTGAAAAATTTTTGAGCCAAAATTCATCAAAATAAAACATAAGTATACCTAGAGGGGATGACAGACATCCAGTGGAATTTGAACTTTTTCAGGCTGGTTTCTTTTTTGAAGGTTTTATTGTTCTAAATGTAGTTCAACATATGTTCTCAACTAAGTCTCAGGACACATAAATAAAGTTGTGTAAAAAAGTAAGATTTGATTTTAGAAATAAAAATGCTAATTGTACAACTAATTCCAATTTTTTTTTTTTGCTTAAAACGGAATAATCAATCCACTTAAATGATTTAATTTTCTTATAAGTAGTGAGAAATATTTTGATTTTCATACTTTTGAACTTCTACATTTAATAAAATTATGTTTCAGTTTACTGACTTACCTCATTTTGTCTAAAGAGCTTGAATTTGTTTTCGGATTTTTTTTATTATAAAGATCACTAATTAAAATATACTCTTTTTTTATATGTTTGGATATAGTGCTGTACATCAAATTTTTAATTAATAATAACGACAATTTTTATTTTTGGAACTCAGTTTTGTAATTTTTTATAATTAATTCCTTTATGTGCTTTTGATAAAGCACTAAAAAGAGCTTCAAAACACAAAGGATAAGTTTTATTGTATTTTAAAGCAATAAAAAGTTTTTTCTCACAAACTTGTATAGGACATTGAGTGGCTCTAGAACAGCAATTCTCAAACCCTTTTTTTTTGCAGGTAAAATTTGTAAAACGTTTTCAGAGACTAATGATTTGTTTAATAAAATTTGAGTAACTATTAAAGAACTGCAGCATAAATTAACTGCAACATTTTTATTGCCATTTAATAATAATAACATTTAAACATACAGATACATAATTGATTATAATTGTCATATAAAATAAGATAACTATGGAGGGAAATCATAAAATATTTGAAATATCATGAAATCGGAACCAGTAAAGAAAAAGAAGAGAAAGAAAAAAAAGAGGTGTAACAAATGACAAATGAGAGCTTACTCCATTGCTCTCAACCTTCAAACACAAAATTATGGATTTTAGATCCCAAAATTCTTTCAAAAGTTCCTTACTATTTCTGGAACATGGAATTTTTAGCGGAAAGGTAAAAATTTTCAAAGATCAATCAAGTTGTTCGACTGGTGGCAGTCGATTGACTCTATTATTAATGGACTGATGCCAGTCGATCAAATAAGAGGTTGGCAGCCCTTGCCTTAGAATATGTCAGTGATTGTGGATAGATTAACACTTCGTTTAAAAATGTCCATCAAATTTTTCTTGGAGAAGAGGGAAAACAAATCAAATCTAGTTGACTTACCAGTTAAAAAAAGTTTAGTTCTCAAACAGCTAAGGTAACCTATTAAATTTTTTATACCTTAGCTTTTATTAAAAAAATTGTAAGTAAATTATAAACTATATGGCACAAACTCTCAACAAAAACAACAGATTTAGTAGGAGAATAAAGTTTGAAAGAGATACCTTGGAAGAAACATGCGACTTCATAACATTTCTACATTTTTAATTTTGATATACTTTGCAACAGAATGGCTTCAGAACCAATAAATAAAACAGAATGTCACTGGTCAAACGGTTAAGAATTGAAAATACTATTAAATTATATAGTATATTTGATGCTTATAATTAAACATCATTTTTAACATTTCTATTCATTATTTATAATGTCATTATTGCTCATTAAATGAGCAAAATTTAGTCCCAAAATCAACAAAAGTAAATAATTAAAAAATGGGATAGCATTAAGAATTAGCAATTCAAAATCACATTAGATAATGAAAGAAAACATTCATACATATTACCAATTTTTGCACTATAAAGAACATTATATTGTAGCTCATGCATCAACATGAGAAATTTACTTTTTTAAAAATAATTTGCCAGTTTAATTGCATAGCAACATCAAGAATGCAATAAAGCATTTTTAAGCACCAAAACAAATGCGTTTTTTTAATATATATTTTCTTAACAATTGATTAACTAGTATCGTCCTCTACCTCTTGAACGTCCACGATATTGATTTGACCCTCTGTCAGAATATCCACCTCGTGTTCTAGGGCCAGATCCATAACTACCTCTGGAAGCATATTGATTTGACACATCTGCCATTCCATACTGCTGAAAATTGTCTCCAGCAGGTACTGCATAGCCACCAAATCCCCCAAATCCACCAAAAGGCTGGTTAACAGGATGACCTAAGTACTGAACCTGTTGATACACAGGAGCATTATATCCATCATCTCCGCCTCCTCTTGTATTAAATTGACTACTGTCTTTGTTTCCTCTATAGTTGTTTTGACTGTAACCTTGTTTATTTCCTTGATTATAGTTTTCCCTTTTATGCTGACCGTCGGAATAACTTGCTTTTGAATTTTCTTTGCTCCTATTTTGAGAGAAATTGGGATTAGAGTTGTTGTGTTGATAAGACTGTTTCATACCACCCCTAGAAGAATCACTTTTCTGCCAACTTGGCACTTCAGGAGGTGGAGGTTGCTGTTCTTCTGGTCTTCCTCCTCGATCAGGAACCTATAAATGCAATAAAAATTGCTAAAAAGTACACACAACTTTTTAAAACATCATAAAATTTTAAAATAATGAATTCTCTTTAAAACAGGATAAGAAACTTCCATCCATTAACACATTTTGAAAATATCACTAATCTATATTATGATTTTTTACAGTAGTACCTCCTTTAAGGGACACCTCTATTTAAGAGACAATATTTTTGGTACCGGTACCTTTGAATAGGGGCTTCCATATATTTACCTCTCATTAAGGGACACTCTATATGAGGAACAGTCACAGAGAAAAATAACAAAACTTAATGCATAACAAATATTGAATTTATAGAAGATCAAGGTTTTTTCAACAAAAAATTAACTGTTAAAAGTTTGTCCTGACATTGACATGCAAAGAAACAAATATGTATTTTAAAATTCTTACTGAGATTTTTCAGTCATTTTTTCCTATTTAATCACATATGTATTCAATTCTGACGGATAGTGCCCACGAGAAACTTTTAACAGAAAACTTTACTGTATGGCATTGTAAATTACATGATAATGAAGCAAATCCATGTAACAAATTACTTCCAAATGATTGCTATAAGTTACAAAACTTTGATTCTATTCCAATTTTTGATTTAATTTTAATTTTAAAAGTTGTAATTTTTTTCAATTAGAATAATTCTGAATTTTATCTAGTATACATGAAACATTTTCAATAAATCTTAAATGTCAATGTTCGCATTTATTATGATGCTATACCATGTTAAGTACACTGTGGTGTCAAAAAAAATTAATGTATCAATTCATACACCTCCGAATAAGAGACACCTCTATTTAAACGAGAAAAAATCCAGGCCCCCTAGTGACCCTTATTGAGAGGTTTTACTGCACTATAGTTTTCTTTTAATTAAAAACTATTATGAAAGAACAAAAAAACATTGAAAAACAACATCTTCCAAAAGTGTAACAGTACAAACTAATTTGGAAATCTTTCAAAAGAAGCTTCTAGAACATATGACTCTTGGTCAGACATTCACCCACAAATGCATTTTATATAACGCATGATTGGATCTTTAAAAATTCATTTTTTTAATAACAAAACAGTGAACAGAAAATTGAATATGATTAAAAATTAATACATAATAATTATCTGATACAGATTATAAAAGTAAGGCCATCAATTTACATTGATGAAGATTGCAAAAGCCAAACATTACTGTTTAAGCCATTTGTCCCCAATTCGTTTTAACAATGTCCTCATAATAGGAAAATGCAACACAAGTACATAGGTTGTAAGTAGATTCATGTCACACAAAGAAGTCTTGACTCTGGAGAGCATAGTGGTAGTAGATTTGGCATTACCCAGGATGCACCAAGAGGAGGCCAAATACATTACTCCGCCCCACCCCTTCACCACAAGGAATGTTTATTTACAAAATAGAACAACCTAATGTACAACGATAATGGAGCTAAAGTAAGACAAAAATGAAAAAAAAAAGTAAATAAAGTACAAATTATCGAGAAAACTCCCATTCTTTTCAATAGGGAAGTTTAATATTTTTTAATTTTATTTTTACATGATAGAGCAACATGCATGAACATTATCGGTGGAAAAATTTTTCCAATATGATAAGTAGCTTTTTTTTTAAATAATTTTTAAAATTCAAGTGACTGCGACATCAGATCAGATGGTTGATGGATTTTTCACCGGAGCACCAAGGTTAGAGCGAGAAACTATATTGGCCCGAGTGGAAACCGGTTGTCCATGCTTTCACATGGCTGTTTCCACAGGCTGCCGGAAAAAGGTAGAAGTTATTGCCTTGCTAAAAATTTTAATATGGTTTTCAAAGCAAAAAGTTTAAAGCCATCATCGCTGACACCCCAAGCAGGTTATAGGATTGCCCTTTGACGACTTAAATCTCCATAGTGTATTTATAAACTTGAACTAATTGATAACGTAAGGGAAAATAACTTAGCAATGAAAATATAGTAAAGCTTCAATATAATTTTTAAAAGTGAAAGGCTGAAGTTAAAGAAATCCAACATCACTGGTTTTGTTTTGTAGGACTTTATTTTGCACGCAGGTTTTTTTAAATCATTTAAAATCAATCATTGTGTTTTAAAATTTGCAAGTGGTGAATTTTTGCATTCTATAAGTCTAGGAACAATATCTAGTAGTCAAAGTAAGAATATTTAATATGTTGAAAATACCCTATTAATACATCATTCACAATGTGTATGGGATAAACTAAAGACAGGGGTGATTGTAAGTTTATAAAAAAATACCTGAAAGTTTTAAAGAAAAAGTGGGGGGGAGAATGTTTTTTTAAAACCAAGGCCCCTATTACTTATGCACACCTAATTTTATAATTATACATACATAATTAATTTCCTTTCATAAAATAACGCATTTCATATATTCACATAGTTTTTAGTCAAAATAATGTACATGCATTTAATTAAATTGTAAATGAGTAATAAAGTTACTTTTGAGCTGGTGATGAGCAATTATCTCCAAAAAAATGTTTTAAAGAGAAAGCAAAAGTCTAACAAAATTACTGTTTGTTGTGCGAAAGCATTTATAGAGTAATGACAGTTGCATTTGTTACATTTTGCTCCATTTCATTTATTTGTCTCCTAACTAATGGTAATAAGCATTAAAAGTTCAAAAGTGAGAAAAATTTGATTCTAATATCGGATGCAAATAAAATAATTTAGTAAGGTAAAAAACAATTAGAATTTTCATCTTAACATTTCTATTTGATAAATATTATTAATAATTATCGGTATAATCGTCGAAAATTCGAAAAAAAAAAATCCGGAGGTGGGAATAAAAATATTTTATTTCCGGTATTTTGGCAAACATGAAAATACCAGAATCGATCATGAAAATACCGGAAATCCAGTAAAATACTGGAACACAATCACCGCTGTAAAGACTTCCTGTTCACAAATTTTAGGTGTTTTACAGCATAACATGCCTCGCTAAAAACACTGCGGATCACAACTATCAGTCCTAAAATTACAGAATTAGCATATCTGGCAGAAGTCACGTTGTGAGAGATTTGTGACATTTTCATAAGACTTCACTGAAGCGTCACTGTAAGAATTGAATATTTACTGGTTAGTTTGAAACGTTACAAAAGCGTAAGTACATATTATGACCTTAATGCAATTTGATATAGAATATTTTATGCTAGTTTTTAAAACCACTTTTATTTATGTTGACATTAACAAATTTATTTAAATGCAAAATTTTAGCAGCACTAATTCATTCCTTCAAGTATTCAAGATGTACATCACAACATTAGCAATGTCACATCACAATAGAATAGCAACTAATTAGTGTGATGAAATCAGTAGTTGTTTTTGCAGTGAAATGCAATATGAGAATCACTGTAATGTCACAGTTATGAAATGACAAAATTGGGACAACTTGTGGAAGTTAAGCTGCAATACTAATCGTGATTAATTGTGACACTAATACGTAATTCAAATTTTTAGCATGTAACTGGAGAACTATTTGTAAACTAAGCATTAGATATGAATTTGAAAAATGAAGAAGTATGTGGTTAAGTACAAAGAAGGGGAGAAACCATGCAACTTAAGCTCACGTTGAAGACCTAAACCAGTTTTTGAGTAATGACACATCACATTGTGATAAAATAGTGCTAAAAAACTTGAAACGGAAACTTAAATGAAGTATTACAATGCATTAAAAAAGAACTTGACTGATTTGTAAACAAGTTAATCTACGCATTTGTAATTAGTGAATAACTTAGTTATTTCTCAAATAATAAGTCTGTTCATGTTGTCTATTGCATGTATAAGATGTTAACATGCATATTACAGCTGATTTGTTCTCATTTTTCATGATTTGTGGATTATTCACGGAAACGGGAATCTACGGTAGCCATGCCAGTCATTTCAGCAATAATTGGAAGTTATATAGTCGAGCCCGCTTATTAGAATATCGGTTAAAATAATATCCCGCTTAATATAATACAGTTTCAATGTACCAAACAGTTGTAATGCATTATTTTGATCCCGGATAATGGAATATCCCGCTTATTAGAGTATTATTTGGTGGCAAAATGGCTATTCCATTAAGCGGGCTCCAGAGTATTTTAATTTTAAAATGATATATGAAAAACTAATACTTACTGTTCCAATTATAACTTTGTTAACAGAAGATTTTGTATTTTTTCTTACGGATGCCGAGCTGGTTTTTTCAATTGCAGCCAAATCTGGTAAAAGGTAAAAAATATACTTAAGAAATAGTGGATGGTTAAATACAAACATTAAAAGTAAATGTACAAAGCTCTGTCGTATGTTTCCATAAAAAACCTTGTTCAAAAAAGAAAAAAAGATAAATAAACTCACCGCAAGTTGAAGCTAAGATATCAGATATTTTTACAGATGGTTCAACTGCTATTTGACCTTTTTTCTTATTATAAACATTCATAGTTTCTTCAGATTTATTCTGAAAAAAAAATAAGACAGAAAACAATGTGTTAAAAACATCCATATAAAGTCTTCACTTTTTTAACTCATATACTATGATGGTCAAAATTGATAAAGAAAATACTTTTATTGGCCAGTTTTCAAAGTCTATTATAGCATACTACAGGGAGTGGAGATTTCAAAAAAATTAGGACACAATTTTGATAAAATTTCAGAACATTTTTAGGACAACAATGTATCAAGTTTTGATGACTTAAATGTGATTTATAAGCTTGATTTTCGTTGAGAATAAAAGTTTTACATTCCATATTAAAAACTACAACAGAATGCATTCAATATTTTAATCTTTTACACAGTGACACATTATGAAATTAAAACATTTCATTGTAGGGTTTAAATCTGGGTTAATCTAAGCAGGTAATTTAAAAGAAAAACTTCCTATGAATTTCACTTAATAATAAGTATGCAATTAACATTTTAATGGAGAAATAGAAAATCTTTTTATGCACAGCTTTTGTCATTTAATGATGAACACAAGATATTTTTTAATTAAATTGATCATATATACATATATTTATATATGTATATATACACGGAGAGTAAAAATTCGCACAACTTGGGAGAAGTAACTGTGTGGATTATAAGAATTGGCAGAGTTTTTAGCCATTCAAAATCAACTTAAAATTGAATAGATAAAACAGCAACAAAAGCTGAAAAATTCATTAGACAACTGAGTATTTCGAAATCATTTTTTAAAAAGCACGATAAAACCAATTCCTTTAACTGTTACTTAAAAAACTTTCAACTTATTTATTTTATCTCAATAGCTTAATGCTGCCCCCCCCCCTCATAGAACTGTGATTTGAGAGACGAGGGGAATATAGTGCACCTTTGGTAAGTTGAGCTATGACCTTGACAATGCTGGCTTCTTTTTAGGCAATTTAGTCAAAAAGAAACATGTCATTGGAGCAGATTTAAGTTGGAATACTATAAGAAAGTAACCTAATTCAATTTAGTGTTAAATACCCTTTGCTATTACCTTCATAAGAGGTAATATTATCAAGGATTAAAAAACATCTGATCATATTCCCTTCCCATAACATTATTTCTGAAACACCTGGTATAGAAGTTGCTTTTATTTATTATTTAATCTTCTTTTTAAGAATAGAAATTAATGCAAGAGTTATAAAGTGGAGATAAAACAAACAGCTTTATTTTGAGCGCATGTTTCAGTTCAATGCACCCTCAACTCCCACTGTCCAGGGGAAAAAAAGACAAGCAACATGGGATTTTCCATCCCTTTCAATGAAAATTAATGAGAGATTATCAACTTCATTTTATGGTAAAATATAGGCATATCATCATGAAAAAAAATTTTTTAGGGTGAATTTCCTTTTTGTGCACAAGTACGAAGTAAAAAATTAAAAATTTTAGGATATCTGGGACAAAGTTCAAAATTTTAATAATTTTAAGACAATTTTAAAAATTTTAGAGTTTTTAAGAATTTTTGGACAATTCCTAGCCCTGATACTATTAAACTAACCAATATAAACAATTTATTTCCTCTTACTCTAAACACATATTATTCATGTTACTCTGAACTTAATTCGTTAATATCTACAACAAACAAATAAGATGATGCAATTTCTGATAATCCAACTGAAATTTGTCTGCATCTCTAACTGTCTGCAACTCTATCTCCATCAGACTGCCAGTTTTTCCAGGGTCAAGCTGATACTGTTCAATTCAGAAGATTGGGCAGAAGTCATTCTGCCTGGTATTATACCTCTGTAGCAAAGTTGCTAAATTTCTTTAATAAGTGGAGCCCTTTTTAATGTTCACTTTTATGTGTTGCACCCAGTTATACCTAGTTTGACCACTTATACAGAAATATAAAGTGGATGCAACATTCGGGAAATAGTTTATTTCTGCAAAAATGCTTCGAAACATATTTGGCAGGCTGTAGCCTCTTTTTGCCTTTTTGAATCACCTTGTTACCTCTCTCAACCATTTTACAATATTCACTAAACTATTGTTACTAGTAGGGTCTGTTGGACTAAAGAGGGCATTCATCAAATAAAAGGCTGAAGCTTCAAAGTAAATATTCAACTGAGTAAAAAGTTTTTATTCTAGATTTTAACAACGAGGAATCACATTTTTAACTTAAAGTTCTACTACTGGCAGTACTTCATTTATCAAAAGCTATCATTTGGTTTTATTATGTCATAAGTTAAATGTCACCAAACTGCATGACATTCGTGATTTCTAACCAAGTTTGGCGCTAAAAATATATTGCAAAATATGATGCCAAGTAGATGATAGCTCTTGAATATTTTTACCAGGTCAAAGACTTCCATTGTAAAATACTACGTAGTTAAATACATGCAAGTAAGAAAATGTAAAATTTCAAAACACAACATATTTTTGAAGGAAAATTGATAGCAAGAGCTAACACCTTTAGCAAGATTACAATCAATTTATCAACCAGATTCATGAGCTTTTAATGCATATATTAGAATAACATATATATGGGTTATACCTTTAACCGGTCGGCCCAAAAAAATGATTGAATTGTAACATCTAAACGAGTTAGCAATAAAGTTCGTCTTGTTTTGTATTCTTTGTATAATTCTTGATATAAATGTTCCAATTGAAACCATTGCTTCTCTGTTAAGGAACCAGAAAAGAGTAAGTTACCCACGATGTCTTTTGGCATCTTTGTACCGCAAAGCATCTTTAACTAGAAACAAAATATTAGATGACACATCGGCATAATATGAAAACATAATTAAAAGCATTAATATTAATCAAATACGAACCTAAAGTGTCTTTTTTTTTTTTTTTTGAAAGATTACAAGATAAATCTTTTCATTTCAGTAACAGCAATTGCACAAAATTAAAAGCAAAAAAATTAAAAACAAAATTTTAAATCAAACAAAATTATAATTTATAAAATATAAATGAATTGAATGGATTTATAAAAGATGTGAAAAAGTAAAAGAAAGGAAAGTAAAACTAACAAAAAATAAATTAAATTAAGATTGAATAAAACTTAAATGCAACAACATTGACTTTATTATCCAATTTTATAAATACTAACTGATTGATGATTTGCATGGTATAAGTGCAACAACTCAGTCTGAAAAAAGGAGCATGTAACAAAAAAAAAAAGACCTAAACTAGTTACACTCTAAACTTCTTATTCAAGACGCATTTGCATGGTAAATATGGGCAAATAGGGAAAATTTGGGAAGCAATATAAAAAAGAATGAAAATGAATGTTCTTGAAATAGTGTGCCATACATACAAATGTACTTGCACTTACAATAAGAAGCTATATATATTATTGATGATGATGATGATGATGTCGTGTACGGATTGTGCAAAATATTGTCGAAGGTCCGAAGGACCGTAGCCGCTAACTTCGGTGCCTCAGGACTGTAGAGGGTCTCTTGCAGGAGATCTCTATCTGGTAGCAAACCGAGTTTCAAGATCTCTGCAGTAATGCTTGGGCATTCGAAGATGTGTCTTGGTGTGAGTTGGGTGTCTGGGCAGTTCCTGCAGAAAGGATAAGTCCTTGTCCCGTCAGGAAACATTTTCATTCCTTTATAATGTTCTGTTCTGAGACGGGCGATTGTGGTTGTAATATTTCTAGGAACGTCGAAGTCGGTTATCAATGGTTTCTTTAAGGCCTGGTTTAAAATTCTGCATCTTGCCACTGCATTCGCATCTGCAAGTGTGATGGTGGAGAGAGGTTGGTTAAGACTACGTGCCTCTTTGGCCAGGGCGTCCGCGCACTCATTTCCCTCGATACCCACATGTGCGGGTATCCACTGCAACACGCAAGATTTATATATATTATTAGGGACACTAATTGAATTCTCGTATTTTCAAGTTGAGACTCACTCTTTGAAAAGATAAATCACAAACATTAAACTTTTTTTTTACTATGCCTTGCTCCTGTTATCTTTATTATTATTTTTTTAGAAATGGCAACACTAATAGTCTGTGCATCAGATTGAAATAAGTGAGGTTATTCCTGTTTTAGTAAAACAAGCCAACAACCATTAATCTATACTAATAGCTGTTGTCATGAGGGTATATTATTCTACAGATATTTCTCCAAAAGTTTTGGTGGTCAACATGTAGTAACAGTTATTATTATCAAGTCCTAGTGTTAGTTTGATCAAATTTCAATATTAGATTTATATTGTAATTAGGCCCATCATTTAGGGGGGTCAATGCACCCCCCCCCCTCCCCCGACTTTGAGAAATCAATGTATTAACGTATAAGTGGGCGTGGTTTTAGTTGCTTTCTGAAGAAATGGCATTGTGTTGGCACCCTTTGCATATAAATTTATTAAATATAGGTGAATATATATATATATATATATACAGTAGAGTCTCGAAAATCCGAGTCTTAAAAGTCCGAGGTTCTGCTTAATCCGAGGCTCTTTTATTGACATTTTAAAGTCTATCTTCAATAGCTAAAAAGATAATTTGCATTAAAATCTGAAAATAAGAACCTTTTGCTATTGGAAAATTTTCTTTTGTAGTCACAATAAAGTAGTAAAAAATGTATTGAGAGGTTGGTGTCAAAGACATTCATCAAGTGTCACGAAATATTCTTTATCTACTAGAGATATATTAAGATATGCTTTGGAAATAATAACTTGATATGTAAAACGACTTGAATTTAAGTTTATCTCACTAATGATGATCGAAAAGTGTTACGTTTCTGCTGTTAAGAATTTTTTCCGGATAATCCGAGTTTTCAGTAATCCGAGGTGACATGAGCCCCCAATTACCTCGGATTTTCGAGACTTTACTGTATATATATATATATATATATATATATATATATATATATATATATATATATATATATATATATATATATATTAACATAAACAAAGTAGTTGAAGAATCATATAGAATTGAAAGATAAACTTCACCACACAGGTCAAAAGGCGCCTATGGCAGCTCTTTGAAACTGGTAGCAGACATATTTTTAATTAGAAGTATAAGACCTTGCGAAAAACCTGTTAAAAACGGAAGTAAAGATAAAATTCCCAAAAGACCCTGGGGCCTTCATCAGGGGGACCCCCCTAGGGTAGGGAAAAGTGGAGTGAGATGTTTCTAGCAAGTTGCAGGCAAAACGCCTAAAAAGATGCAACTTTTAGCCCCCGACATCTCACAAACAAGCAGTAGGTCACTAGAAGTCCAATTCATTTATGCATATACACGAGAGAATACAATTCAAAAGACACTATATATAATCAATAAAATTCAAATAGAACAGATGACATAAAATTATAAGAAATACAAAAACAAGAACTTTCAAACAACACTGTAAGACCTACCAACCTATGGCTTCTTCAATGCGCTACTGATAAGACTGTTGGTCATATTCGCGGGGTAGCAGTTTTCAGTTAAAGTTACAATTAATTGTCTTATTGCTGAGTCTAGATTTGAATTATTGTTGCAAATTTTTTTGTATCGGGAAATTTGGGAGATGATAATGTTCTTGAAAACCTTTTTACTTAGACAACTGTGAAAATGGATAAGTGAGTGCACTTTGAAGTTGAAATCTTTACGTTTGTCATATAGTGCTAGATTGACATCTTTATCTTTTAATTTAATATAAATGTCGAGAAAAGAAGCAGTGTTGTTACTATTTGTTTGTTTAAGCAAAAGTTCTTTTGGATAAATATCCTTGTAGAGATTATGGAAGTTACTGTTGTTAAAAATTATGATGTCATCAATGTACCTGAAGGCCTCAAGATCATTATCGACTAGAAAATTTGACTCATAAATATGAAGAAAAACGTTTGCAAAGGCACTGGAAAAAGACGTACCCATGGGAATACCGTTAATTTGCTTGTAAAAATTAGAACCATTAAAAAGATAGTTTTCAAAAACACAGAATTTAACTAAATTTAGCCAGTAGCTTCTTTTTGACCCTATGCAGTATTCATACTTTTCGTAGAGTTTATTAGAGATGTCTAAGATTAGATGATGGGGAATATTTGTAAAGAGATTTTCGAAGTCAAAAGTGTTGAGGCTGTAAATATTGTTATTACGATTATTTAAAAAGTTCAAAACCTTTTGGTTATTCAAAATAATTAAGTTTTTTTCTTCAGCAATTTTATTGTTATTACGATTATTTAAAAAGTTCAAAACCGTTTGGTTATTCAAAATAATTAAGTTTTTTTCTTCAGCAATTTTATATATATATATATATATATATATAAAATAATAGAATTGTAAGAGGAAAAACGAAGAGACCACACCAAAAGCCCATAGATGCGCAAAGCAGCTAAACTACAAAGCCAAGTATATAATAAAACAAATAAAAAATACTAATAATGAAATAGAAAATGGCACATTAGGAGAAGTGAAAGGAGAAAGGTTGAATCCAGAGCTCATCAGCCGTGGGGGATTCAAGAGTGGTCGAAAGACCAAAAAATTTTAAAATAAACTAAAGAGAGGATGTTTTAGTTCAAAATATGCAGTCTACAGATATTCATTGGGCAAAAAAGCACCAATGTGAGCCTGCACACCGCACATTAGAACAAAAACCTAAAACTAAAAGCAGGGGTTTCGCCTCGACCGATTAGGAATAAAATTCCCAAAAACCGGCCACCCACAGGACGGTCCTGCTGTGAAAATAAAAACATCTCACCTGAAGTTCCGCGCGACAAAATCCAAAATCATATCCAGCAAATCAGGAGGCAGTCCAGTTGTCAAAATAAAAAATAAGGTAAATCCGTGTCCAAAAAACAAATCCTAAAACGTTCCGATCTACCATTTACACGTGCTCAAAAAATATCCATCCCTGCAATCCTGCAAATGGTTTCTTCCAGCGATTTCATACGATTGAACAGTTAAACAGTTACAGTGAAGCAAAGTCGTTATTGAAGGTTATACTTGAGCAAACATTTTTAATTAGATTTTTTGGAAAATTGTTGTCAAATAGTTTATTTTTAAGAAGAGAAAATTCTAAATTAAAAGCAGTTTCAGTGTTACAAATTCTTTTAATTCGCAAGGCTTGTGAAATAATGATGCCAATGAAAACTTTTTTGCTAAGGCAGGAATTATAATCTTGTAGGCTATTGACTTTGAATTGGAATTCACGTCTTTTATCATAAATCGTGGTGTAACAGAAGGAACCAATTTCTATGTTAATGTCCAGGAAATTAAAAAACTTTTGATTTTGACTGGTTTTTTTAAGCGTTAAGGAGTTATGATAAATAGTTTTGCTGAGCTCAGAGAAATTGGAAAAATTAATGCATAGAAGATCATCAATGTATCTACAACAGAGAGGTGTAGAGGAGGGGTTTTCAATCGAAAATTTTCTTTCATAAAACAAGAGAAAAAGGTTGGCAAGGGTTGAACTAAAATTAGCTCCCATTGCAATACCATTGATTTGTTGAAAACATGAATTACCATTTTTAAAAAAATTATTGAAAATGCAAAATTTAAACAGATTAAGAAAAAAGCTTTCATTCAAATCGAGTGTGTCATTCACAGAGCTAAAAAGCTCAGACACAGTGGAAAAAAGTTCACAAAGGGGGATGTTAGTAAAGAGATTTTCAAAATCAAAGGTTTCAAGGCTATTTATGTCAAGCATATTGAGCAGATTGATCACTTCAACGCTGTTATTAATAATCCAAAACCATTTTTCATGTTGAAGTTGAAGTTGTTCCAGAATTTTTTTGAGAAAATATTCAAGTTTTACACTAAGAGTTTTCCCAATAGTGTTGGTGGCAGAACAAATAAAACGGAACCCAACAGGTGTCTTATGGAATTTAGGAATGGCATAAAGGTAGGGCAAGGCTACAGAATCAGGTCGTGGCAATTTGAAAAGTTTATAAGCAGCGATGAATTTTTTGATGATGGAGGATACATTAAGTGAAGAAATTTTGTAAGTCGTGGAATTTTCTAATTCTCTCTTAGTGTTGTTCTGCCACCAACACTATTGGGAAAACTCTTAGTGTAAAACTTGAATATTTTCTCAAAAAAATTCTGGAACAACTTCAACTTCAACATGAAAAATGGTTTTGGATTATTAATAACAGCGTTGAAGTGATCAATCTGCTCAATATGCTTGACATAAATAGCCTTGAAACCTTTGATTTTGAAAATCTCTTTACTAACATCCCCCTTTGTGAACTTTTTTCCACTGTGTCTGAGCTTTTTAGCTCTGTGAATGACACACTCGATTTGAATGAAAGCTTTTTTCTTAATCTGTTTAAATTTTGCATTTTCAATAATTTTTTTAAAAATGGTAATTCATGTTTTCAACAAATCAATGGTATTGCAATGGGAGCTAATTTTAGTTCAACCCTTGCCAACCTTTTTCTCTTGTTTTATGAAAGAAAATTTTCGATTGAAAACCCCTCCTCTACACCTCTCTGTTGTAGATACATTGATGATCTTCTATGCATTAATTTTTCCAATTTCTCTGAGCTCAGCAAAACTATTTATCATAACTCCTTAACGCTTAAAAAAACCAGTCAAAATCAAAAGTTTTTTAATTTCCTGGACATTAACATAGAAATTGGTTCCTTCTGTTACACCACGATTTATGATAAAAGACGTGAATTCCAATTCAAAGTCAATAGCCTACAAGATTATAATTCCTGCCTTAGCAAAAAAGTTTTCATTGGCATCATTATTTCACAAGCCTTGCGAATTAAAAGAATTTGTAACACTGAAACTGCTTTTAATTTAGAATTTTCTCTTCTTAAAAATAAACTATTTGACAACAATTTTCCAAAAAATCTAATTAAAAATGTTTGCTCAAGTATAACCTTCAATAACGACTTTGCTTCACTGTAACTGTTTAACTGTTCAATCGTATGAAATCGCTGGAAGAAACCATTCAGGATTGCAGGGATGGATATTTTTTGAGCACGTGTAAATGGTAGATCGGAACGTTTTAGGATTTGTTTTTTGGACACGGATTTACCTTATTTTTTATTTTGACAACTGGACTGCCTCCTGATTTGCTGGATATGATTTTGGATTTTGTCGCGCGGAACTTCAGGTGAGATGTTTTTATTTTCACAGCAGGACCGTACTGTGGGTGGCCGGTTTTTGGGAATTTTATTCCTAATCGGTCGAGGCGAAACCCCTGCTTTTAGTTTTAGGTTTTTGTTCTAATGTGCGGTTTGCAGGCTCACATTGGTGCTTTTTTGCCCAATGAAGATCTGTAGACTGCATATTTTGAACTAAAACATCCTCTCTATAGTTTATTTTTAAATTTTTTGGTCTTTCGACCACTCTTGAATCCCCCACGGCTGATGAGCTCTGGATTCAACCTTTCTCCTTTCACTTCTCCTAATGTGCCATTTTCTATTTCATTATTATTATTTTTTATTTGTTTTATTATATACTTGGCTTTGTAGTTTAGCTGCTTTGCGCATCTATGGGCTTTTGGTGTGGTCTCTTCGTTTTTTCTTCTTACAATTCTGTTATTTTATATTTTATATACATATATATATATATATATATATATATATATATATATATATATATATCTGACCTATCCTATATTTTTTAAGCCAGAATGTTAGCAATTTTTAACTATGCAGAAGCTTTAAATAAAGAGTTTCCTAACTAGGGATGCATTAATCGGCAGTACCGATTAATCGGCCATAATCGGCCACTTTGCCGATTATTCATAATCGGCAAAATTGGGCCGATTAATCGGTTGAAAAAATATTTTTAGATATTATTCTTCAAACTGTACCTTCACTAATAAACTACGATGAACGATTTTATTTGCAGTAATTATCCTCACAGTTGATTTCAAGTTTTTAATAAATTAATTCTCCTACTTTGAATAAAACACAGGCAATAATGCAACATTTTTCATGTGGCGATAATTTTCTCCTTAGCACAGTGCTTTTAGATAACCTCTAATTTTCACAAAGATTAAAAGTCTTGAATTAAATTGCTACTGATTATTAAAATTTGAAATTAAAAGTACCTCCTCCCACGGACCCCCCCCCCCCCCATTTTTTTAATTTTTATGTCCAAATAATATAATTAACAATGTGTAAATATGATATTATTGACAATAATATGAAAATTGGTTCTAAGAAATTTGATAAAATATTTAAATTATTTTGTGAAAATAAGGAAAATGGAAAAAAAATTACTTACTATTTCTAAACTCGAAATTGTGTAAGAGAGCAAAAACAGTGATTGTGAAATTGTAGTATTTAAAACAATCATTCTTATCATTAATCGGTTCAGCCGATTAATCGGCCGATTATCAACAACTGATTAATCGGTAATCGGCCAATTTGCTTATCGGTGCATCCCTTTCCTAATGCTTGGTAAAATAATAGAACAGCTAATATCAACTGAAAGAAGTCAAACAGCGATAAGGAGTGACATCCGAACCTTTCTTTTATTAGACCAAAGAAGAAAAGTTCAGCCGCTGACTTAAATGCAGAAACTATTGATGTATTTTTTTTTAATTGTTATACATTATTTCACCATAGAAGTTCATTCCCAGCAGACTTAAATTTTGATATGTCTGGCATCTTGAAATCCCTACCCATTTTAAAACTAATTTCTGAAAGTGGCAAAAAAATAAAAACCAGCAGTTTTAGGAGAATGAGGAGAGTTTTCCAGTTATTTGAATTCTTGCCATTTTTCTTTTGCCATTTTAAATTACTAATATTGTTTTATTTATGGTGTCCAAATGTGGCCCAAACACGTCCAAATGTACTCAATGTAGGAACACATATAAGAAATTTTTGCATTTTATTTATTCACTTTGTTTTAAAAGTTGTCACAGCTAATATTTGGGCATGCACATTAGAAGAGTAAGGTGTAAGATTATGGTTTGTAAAAAAAATCTATTGAAATAAAATAAAAAAAATGCCATGAAACAAAATTACACATTTTATAATTTGCGACATTTTGCACATTTTTATTGCATTATTTTGTCCTAATATGTGTATGGGCGTTTCACTGTAAACTCGTAATTGGCTGTCCAGACTGAGTATTTTAAAAATAATAAAGTGTAATAAAGTAATTATTCCTCTTAATTCAAGTAAAGCAATTATACTTTGTAGCCCAATTGTATTTGGAGTGCTAACAATTTATTTTTTTTTCCTAGAAATTATCTAAATCCTAAAAACACAGTCTCCTGGCTGTTCAAATTGCATAGTCTAATACTTAAAGGTAATATTTCAAAAAACTTATAAACAGTACATGAATTTGGCAATTAATATTTAAAAATAGAATAATGCAACTATATTTTTTTTATGAAATAAGGTCTAATCATGTATTTCTAAAACTTAACATTTTGGTAAAAGTTCTGTCCGGATTTTTTTTCAAACAGTCCCCTGCCACAAATTCAAAGCTGCAATAGAAAAAATCTATTGTTCTTGCAAATATTTTTTGGCACGAAGTTTAAAGTAATCAGTATGAATCAGTCGAAATTGCTGAGAACGGTGTTGAAATGACACTTTGTTTAGTTTCAGAGCCACATTTGTGATGAAAATATGCAGCTTGTTTGCTGCAAAAACACTTCTCTGGTAAGTAATTTTATTAATAATAATTAGTTTAATTATGAGACATTATTTATTATGTCCATGATTTGTGTCTACATGTGTGGGTAGTTTCGTAATAAATAATTTTCCAATAGTTTTGCAAATATTACGCAAATAAGTAAAAATACAGTCCCCTGCCTAGTAATACTGGGCAGAGGACTTGACCTCTGTCATGATTTATCAGAAAAACACAAACTGTTAATGCCCCCCCCCCCCTCGAAAGAAAAGTGAGGCTTTCTTTCTATTCTTTCAATGATGCATGAAGACAACACTGGAAATGTTTGACAAAATATGTTTGAAAGCAAGCAATGTATAAACTAAAAAGCAATAAAGAAATTAAGCATACAAGGAGAACACTTAATTCAATCTTATTTTCCTTGTTCCCAATACTTATTTATTATTATTTATTTATTTTTTAATTTTCAAAATATTTTGATTTGAAGCAACCATATTTAAATCATGAATTTCATGCTGACCTTAACAAGACCATTTTCTTGCACAACAACATCAAATCAAACACAATGTATAAATGCAGTCTTTTAATTGTTTTAGTAAAAATTGTTTAGTTATTTCAACAGGAAAATTTGTAGCTTTAAGGCAAATTGAGCCAACTGTTTCAATTGGCTATACTAAATACATAAACATAGGGAAAACAATTATATTTGCAAACTGAATACTAAAATTGCTTTCCATACATAGTTCTAAAATTTGAAAATTAAAAAGACAGTATTCAAAAAATCTACTTCAACTCTGAGAAAAAAAGAAAAGAAATTCTTTCATTAGGTAAGACTCTATAAAGTATTGGGTGAAAAATTGATAGACCAACAAATCAAAGTTTTGCCATTACAAGAGAATACTTACTAATTTTCATTCTTCAAATACTTGCTAAAGTAAAATAAAGTCTCAATAACACTAGTCGACAAATTTTCACTTTTTTTCCCTAACAAAGATGAAATTAACTGTTTTTGACTAATTTTGCAGTGTAGAATTCAAAAATAATAGTAAAAAAGCTGTAGCACGTACAGTTTTTTTTTGTTATGAATTTCTAAAAAGTACTGAACATAACTAAAAAAACATATCAAACACATCTTTTTTCAAGAGAAAAGGATCATAATATTAACTCCTAACTTTTTCTGAAGTGTCAAGAGAGACTCAAAGTTTAAAATCATGACCACTAATAGCAAAGAAGGGGTTCTTAGGGAGTGTACCCCCTCAAAGTGAGCAAAAAATCACCAAAAATGATCTTTTCATTCTTGTTTTTTTAAAATGACGTTTTAAAAAAAAAAATTGATGTAAAATCAGAGGATAGGACCCTCCTACATCTGAAAAAATTTTCGCGCTGTAAAAAAAAAAGTTAAAAAAAAATTAAAAACCAATTTTATGACTGTTGCACGCTAAATACGAGACACATCGCAGGTCTTCAGAAAGACGGCGTATTCTGGCTGGTTCTTATGTAAAATTATCTCCAAAAACCAAATATGGCCCCTTGCCTCTAAATCACTCTCCACTTTTTGCCGAAAGCCCCCCCCCCCCCCCCGCCCCCTCTGATACAAAGCCGTAAAATGAAAAAAAAATTTTTTTTTTTTTTAATTTTATTTTAGACCGCGAAATTTTTTTTTGGGCATAGGAATAATAGGAGGGGGTCTTATACTCTGATTTTATACCAGAAAAAAATTTTAAAACGTCATATTAAAGAAACCAGAATAAAAAGATATTTTTTCATGATTTTTTGCATATTTTGAGGGGATACACTCCCCTCGTCCCCCCGTTATGTTATCGGTGGTCATGATTTCGGACTTTGAGTCTCCCTTCACCTCCAAAAAAATTTAGGAGTTAATATTTTGCTCCTTTTCCTTCCAAAAATAAGCATTTGGTGCGAAAATCATAAATAATAGTAAAAAATTATTTTTTTTATTACGGAAAATTGAGACGTGGTGGGACTTTTTTACTTGCAGGTATTTAAATAACTATATGAATACGTAATAAAAATAATAATTTGGTTGTTGTTAGTGAGTTACTGTCGACCAGTGTAATCTAGAAACATTTTTTTTAATGTTAGGATGTTGTTTTTTATCTCTGTAATAGTTTCCAACTTTCTATTTCTGTAAAGTTAACAAACTTTGGAGAGAAAAAATTGAGACTATTTTATGTAACTAATATATTACCTTTTTCTGCAATTCAGTGAAAAGTTGTTGGGTTGTAATAGTATCAGGTGGTTTTCTGAAGTGCAAAACGATTAATGTCTGTTTTAGTTCTTTTGCTGTTTGAGATTCCGCCTGTAAATAAAATATTTATCAATACCAGTTTTCAATTTTTAATAAGATATTAATAGGAGTGATACTAAAGCAAAATACCTTAAATAATAACAAACACACACTACATTCATTTTATTCATTACAACCTATTGGCTTACTCTAAGAAAAGAAGGTGAAAAATGGCCTTTTCACAATGGCTTTTTTTTTTTTTTTTTTTTTTTTGAGAATTTAAACATTTAGAGCTTTTGATTGTACGTTTTAAGATTCAACTCAAATTTGTCTTATGTTGTAAGACTGTGAAAAAGAATCATGTAACAGATAAAAAATAACTAATGATTAAAGTTTAAAAAAATAAGAAGATTTGAGGCAGTATATGTTAAAATAACTTTCAACTCTAAAGAAGATCAAAATATTTACAAGATACAAAAATATTGAAAATTCAAACACTGGGTCCCTTTTTTTTTCTTAAATTGTTGTGAACAAACATTATAATACTTGAACAGTAAAAGAGTAAAATAATTTATGGCACTAAAAATAAAAAATAAACTAATAGTTGAAATATTATAGTACAATAAAGAAATAAAATGAAAAGCATTGTTATGAAGAGTAAATAGCATCAGTATCATATCAGCTACCACAACCAAATTCATTGATAAGTTTAGAACAGTGGATCTCAACCTTTATAAGGCTAACGTCCCCTTTACGAGTGAAATTTTTTCCAACGCCCCCCTTTATATTAAAAGTGAGGGAGTGTGCGAAAAGAGGTTTAAAGTTTAAAATAATTTCCTTCCAGAATTTTACATAACAGTTAAACAAGATATATTTTTCCTCATTAGTCATTATTAGAATTAAGATGACGAATGTAGAAATAAAAAAACAATCTAGGATTGAAAATATTTTATTTTTGAAAGAATAATAACAAAATAAAATACAAATAAACAAGCAAAAAATGAAGGAAACAATCAGATGCAATAAAAATAAACAAGCAAAGCATTCTTTTTCTCATTCAAAATATGAAAGGAACATTCAGAAATATATGAAGGGCCAGGGGGGAAAAGATCAAAGTGATTTCGAGAAAAATGAAAAACAAAGTTTGATTTCTATCGACTACCTTTGTAGTTAATAGAGTCTTCATGCACATTTCGGTCAATTCTCATCTTTTTTCCCCCTTTTTGTTCTACCAGATGATATTACTCCTTCATAGCCCCTAGATAGTGCTAATATCTCAAAATTGACGAAAAAGTGACTTTCATCTTTTTTCCTCCTGGCCCTTCATATGTTATTGAGATATTTCTTCTTGGTGGTTTAAAGCCAGTTTCCCTTGTTCCCCTGGTTAAACCCTCACGGTCGGTATAATATTTTTTGTAAGGTGAAGGAGCAAGTCTCCTCTTGGGACGATTTAGAGTCAATTTCTCTGTTTTGTAACTAGGTCGGTGACAACACTGAATCCTCATTCGATGAGGTAGAAAGAGGGGAAGAGGATTTTAAAAATTTTGGCAATCACTCATAGTCCAGGATAAAGGCTACTAATGTCTCCTTGCAACCATAATCCTGTAAGATTGTTAATATTCTCAAAACCCGCTTTTCAAGTTTCAGTGGTTGAAAGTTCCAACAATTCTTACTGATACTGAACATCTGCTGTCTCAATATCTTCAAAAGGGTTCATGACCTATTGAGGAACGTTCAGAGATAAAAATATTTTCAAAACGCTCAGAGAAGTCTTTGTGTAAAGACTGAAGATGTTGGCAAAAACTTGAGCATCATCGAAGGAGATTTCCCTAAAAATAAACCATGAAAATAATCTAATGAAGTGAGCAAAATCCAAAGTTAAAATACTGAGGTCAAACAATACAGTCAAACTGAGCGTGCACTCTAATTATTGCAAATACAATTTCCAGGGAAAAATTTAGAAAAATAACTAAACCGAGGAAATAGCCAAATTGCACGAATGCCCCGGCTCATCAACTAATTTTGGATAATTTTAGGGTAGACTTACTTTCTCATAGGAACGAAGCTAACTTATGAGAACATGGTGAAAGAAAATTAAGAAAGTAAAATTAAAAAAAAAATCAATGACGTTTAATGTTCTGCCTAAAACGCTATTTGTGGGAGACACTCGAATACAATTGTCAATCTTTTTTGCAGTATTTTGAATCCTCCATTAAATTTCAACAATAGACATTGAAATCTGGTATCCTAAATGGGGAATTTTTCAGTCTGAAAACCAGTTTTCAGACTGAACAGTTTTGTTTAGCAACAATCAAAATAGGCAACTGAAACTTGAGAACTTAATATGACCATTTTCACCTGCAGATGCAGGACGGTATTTTTACATGCATTATAATTACTATTAAAAAAAACGTGTTATTAATTTTTATACAGCTATTAGAAATTACATTGCCATGGAAAAAGAATCAATCAACAGTTCGGCTAAAAAATAACCAAACGATGGTGAGGCTAATGCTTTTGAATTTTATCTAGCTATGTGCGATCAAAGTTAGCCACATTGGCTAATATTAGATATAACCATGCAGCCCTGATTGCAACTGCAACTTATTGCAACAGATCTCTATTAGGTAAAGCTGGACCGCAGAGAGACGTTGGGTGACCTTGAAGTGGAAACGAAACGCTTTATTTTGTAATAGTAGCATCAGAGAGATCACGCAGGAAGTAAAAATTTTAATGTACGAGTTAGTAAAAAATAGCTTTTGATGCTGATTCATCCTATTTCAAAATGAAAGAGGTCTGTTTCTACTTCAAATCATCTGCCATCTCTCCGCAGACAAACTAACATTCTCTCTTAAGATTGTCGTACCCTAATGATCACTAAAAAGTCAAATCACTACAAAAAAGAGAGTGAGACAAGGAAAAAAAGATAAGCAAAAAAGTTAAACTATTTTAATAACAAAACAGTCACCTCCAAAAAACATAAGGAAATAAGTTTAAACATTCCAGAGCGCATAAGTTTATTTTATCGTAGGCACAAATCATTCAAGTTGGAATCTTGATTCAATGCAAAATTTAATTTTTTGATCAATTCTAACACATATATTGTCCTCTGACCCCCAAATTTTCCTACCGTCCTCCTATCGCCCAAAATATTCCCATCGTCCCCTACTGCCCAAAACATGTTCACCGCCCCTCAGCATCTTCAAACCACTCACAGGGGGGCGGTGCCGCCCCCGTTGAGAACCACTGGTTTAGAAGATTGAAGCAAAAGTCAGCTAATCAATTTTTGAATTTTCCTATTTGAAGTATTTTCTATTTTGGAAGGGAGGCAGCTGCTCGTACCTTGCCTCCATCTTGATATGATCATATGCACAGCAGTTATTCTGAATCTTAGATGGTGGTCACATAAATGCAACATAACTTTGGATGAGTGGAACAATATATAAGGAGAAAACATAAATAAACTTCAAAACTTTATACTTACCAATTCAATTTTCATGGTAGGCTGTTTCTTTGGTTTCTTAAGAGCTAACATTTTAGCACCTTGAAGTTCAGCACAAAGATACACTAAAAATAAATAGAAATTACTGAATTTTAAATTTCAAAGATAAATGAACATGCATGTGCATATAATTATACAAAAATAACATGTTAAAGCAGGATGTTTATTTTATTCAAATAAATTATTTCCACCTTTCATGTCTTTGTCCCATATTAAAACTCCTACTTTCTCTCTCTCTTTTTTTTTACAATACAATCTTTCTCACTTTCCTGATCATACTATCTATACTATACAATAAAATATTTTAAATTTTCCCCATATTTTTTTCATTCAGCACATGATTTAATTGGTGATGATTCCTGAAAAGCAAAAAACGCTGAAAGGTCATTATGGAATCACAAAAATATGAAGGTGAAAAACTAACTGAATTTTGCTATAAGTCTTTGTATAGTAGATTTTTAAACTCTAGGGGAAGAAACTTGTTTCAAAAGAGTATCAGTTTCTTATCACCAGATTACTTATTAGGAACTGATTCATCATTTATTACTGGTGGTTTAAATGGTTTAATAACTGTTTATGAAACATATAATGTATCAACATTTTCAAATTGAAATTTAATAAAAACAAAACAAACTTAATTTGTTTACTTTGTACCAAAACTTTAAAAAATGCTGAAACAAAATCTAACTTTTGTACAAGATGCTGAAATATTTTACACTGATAACAATGGTACAGTGGCGGTTCGTCCATAGGCGCTGCAGCACCCCCAGTAGTTTTTCCAAAAAATATGCTTTTAAGTTATTATTTCGTTCTCATTTTTATTTTATTCTGATCCTGAGTGAATACAAATGATACAAAATCAATAGTTGGTCAGCAACAGATATTTCATTACACACACACACGCAAGCCATTAAATTATCAGTGAATTCAATCTTACAGCCTCAACTAAAGTGCGAAAACAAAATTCTTTCCGTAAAGCGCCGCACAGCGAGCAGATCCTTTGAGCTCCCTGAAAAGCTTTCTACGCATGCTCAGCGTGACTTATGGTCAATCGGGAGTAGGATTTTTCAACCGAGCTGTGAGCTGCAACCGGTGCAGCTCCCTGAGATGCTCTAAGTGACCGATTACTTGCATACGTATGCTGAAAATTTCCTTTTCGCTGCTTTATTATTTGCTGCTTCAAACTAAATATTTTTCAACTTTAGTAGTGTATGAAACGATGAGTGTTGAGTAGAGTGGCCCTTATTTTTCAACTTTTACAAAATTTAGCTCCCACCCCCCTATTTTGTTCCAATGAACAATAAAATGATGTGTGCAAAATATTAGCTCAATCGGAAAAGTTTAAGGGGTGCTGCAACAAGCATGAAATTGTCAAATTTTCGCTGAAAATATGAATTTTTCACTTTTTTTCAAGTTAATGTTTTTTCTAGCAGATTTACATTTCTGATAGTCGTATGTCTTATTAAAAGTGTTATTCGACTTAAACTATCTTTCTGTGGACTTCCATGCTTCTCCTGCCGTTTCCTCTGAGATATTAATATAGATTACGAAGCTGCTTATTCAAGACGTTTTCCGCGACGCGTGGCGCTTTCCTGGTGATGCAAGAATTTCGACAACAAACTTTCGAAAGTTTTTTTGCATGTCCTGTCCACACACATACTTGGTCATTTTGAAATTTACATGCCCAGAACATCTATTTTAGAACAATTTAATGTGTTGTGCAAATTTTTAAAAAAAGAAAAAACTCCAATCTAAAAGTTTGCTCCCCTGTCTTATCTGTTTAGTTCCTATATGTCTCCAATTCCCTTCTCAGATTTCCATTTCTACCGCCCCCACTCGAAGAAGACCCCACATCCGGTCAGAGGTTAAGAGTCAAGGGGAGTGAGACGCGACCCGCGACCATGCATTAGTGTGAGAGCAGCTGTCCACACCAGTGCTGCTTGTTATTTGTGCCTGACTTTAAAATGGCATCAACGTCTTCCGGTAGCTCATCACATAACCTAAGAAAAGATTTTTATATTGATCTTGTTGGTTACATTTCCAATCAAATTGTTGGAGCGAAATTACCATCGAATAGGCAAGTTTTAAGCATCTTGTTTTACAATCTGAAAGTTGTAAATTTGACCATAAAAGCTAGTGCTGCATTAGTAATTCAAGAAGTTTCAGTTTTCTGGCAAAAAGCTCGAATTCCTACTAGAAGAACGGACCATTGTACTGAAAGACTAATAGAACTGCACGATAAATGGAAGCATTTACAGAAAAGTTTCTCGAGAACCTCAAGCAAAGAAAAAGAGAGGAGAGATTCTTTTGTGGAAATTATGGACGATCTTTTTGACATAGCACATGCAAATGCTTTGGAAGATATAAAAAATGAAGAGGATAGAAAATTCTTAATTCTTCAGCGCCAGAAAGGGCGACCGGGCTCCATGGTTGGTGTTGACCAAAAACTAACACAAAAAGAAGAAAGAACATTAATGAAAAAAACTATTGAAGTTACTCAAAAGAAAAGAACTTATGAAGAAATGGAACTACAATTAGCAACCACAACAAGTTGTGATATAGCCTCCAGCAACCCAAGCAGTGATAATTTTGATGACAGTGAGTCCTTCTTCTGTCATTGATACGCAATTACCAGCAACTGACACATTTACGAGTACGGACATTACTCGCACAGAAACACGAGGTACATTGCAGTTTTTTACTCCTCGTCTTTCGGAAGTTTTTGACAGGTGTAAAATCACTGACCGAAATGATGTTTACATTTTGATAGCTGCTGCAGAAGCGTTGGGTCACGATACAAAGGACCTGATAATAAACCGAACTTCCCTTCAACGGTTACGAAAAAAATTTAGAGAAGAGAGACATGCAGAAATTCGGGAAAAATTCAACTTGAACGAGTGTCAAGAATTAGTACTATACTGGGATGGAAAATTGCTCCCAGATCTCGCTGGAGTTGAGAAGGTTGATCGACTAGCAATTATAGTAACTTTCCAAGGCAAGGAGCAACTGTTGGGAGTCCCTAAAATAACCACATCATCAGGAGAAGACCAAGCCATGGCTGTTTATCAAGCAGTTGAAAAGTGGGGAATATTTGATAAAATTCAAGCACTATGCTGTGATACCACATGTAGCAACTTAGGAAGGATAAATGGTGCCTGTACCAATCTGGAAAACATGTTTAATCGCAATCTGCTGTATCTCCCTTGTCGTCACCATATCTTTGAGCTAATTTTGAAGGGATGTTTTGACTCTCTAATGAGTGCAACTTCTGGCCCAGAGATGACACTTTTCAAAACTTGATAAAGCAATGTATAAAATTGGTGACAATGAAATACCCGATGATGTACGCTTAACCGTGCTCGACTTTCTTGAATAACACCTTTCTTCTCATAGACAACAGCGGGATGATTACCGAGAACTGTTAGAACTATTCATGATCTTTCTTGGCGGGATTCCTAAGAACGGGATATCATTTCGTAAGCCAGGAGCTGTAAGTCACGCTAGGTGGATGTCAAAATCTATTTATGCGCTTAAGATTTACTTATTTCAGAATCAATTTGAGTTATCCGAAAAGGAGAAGAGCTCTTTACGAAGATTATGTATTTTTCTTGCTAGAATTTACGTTCAGGCTTGGTTTCTCTCTCCGGAGGCAGTTAAAGCTCCGTATCATGATTTTAAATTCATTCAGAAGTTGATCAATTATCGGGAAATTGATAAAGAAATAAGTGAAATTGCTCTAAAAAAAATTTTAAATCATCTCTGGTATTTGGCTCCCGAACCTATGGCTCTATCTTTATTTGATGATAGTGTTCCACTCACAGTGAAGAGAAATATGGTAGAAATTTTGTTGGAAGCAGATACAGATGAAGAACAGGAGCAAGAAGAAAACCAACAAAAAAGATATATTCCACATCAAAATAATTTTTCTTTATTTGTAAACAACGAGTGTTTGTCATTTGTAACACCTGTAACAAAATATTTCTTCACCCGATTTTCTATTAATTCCGATTTTATCAGCAAAGATCCTTCAATATGGAAAGATGACCCTAGTTATATATGAGGAAAAGAAAAAATTGAGAAATTAAGTGTTGTGAATGATGCTGCAGAAAGAGGTATCAAATTAATTCAGGAATATAATAATATTCTCACAAAAGATGAAAGTGAAAAACAATTCGTTTTGCATATTGTAGCTGAAGACCGCAAAAGAAACCCTACTGCTACCAAATCCTCACTTAGGAAACAATAAGGTAAAATATTTATTTGTTTATACTATGTTTTGACTCTACAGAAACTGTTTGTCAAAAAATGTTTTTTTTCTCTAATAATTTTTGTGTTATTATTAAAAACTACAATCTTTTTAAAAAATTCACGAAATTTCAGATACTGACTAAACCTTAAGTCATTTGCGGCACTCCTAGAAATTGTTCAAATGAATTGAAATTTGGTACAGAGTGTTTTTATGTTTATTGGAACAAGATAGGGGGGTGGGAGCAAGGAAATTTTAACTTTGGAAAAATGCCATATAGTTAAGGGCCACCCTAGTGTTGAGCATTTGCTGGCTATTTCTTTTTCAGTTATTTTTGTCCGAAAAAAACTTTATTAAAAAAAAAAAAAAGTTGCTTTGTTTTGGATTTTACCATTGCTCACGCTTCGATGAATAGAAAGTTCTCGTACCAGAGAAAATTTAACAAAGACATTCACTCGAAACATGTCAGACGATAGGCTAGCAGTTTTAGCTATGCTCAGTGCAGGAAAAAGTTTGAGCAATAATATCAAAAACTTTAAAGAAAAAGTTTAAAAAGAATTTGCAAAAAAAAAAAAAAAAGGAAAATGTGCTTTGTTTTTAAATAATTTTTGAATGTTTATTTATTTTTTTCTCATTTGTTTGAATTGAGTAAATATAAATTATATGTTTAATGATTATTATTTTAATATTGGTGCGTTAAAAAAAAAATACGTATTGACATACGCGTACATTTTTGTTGCATTAAAAAAATTGCAGCACCCCCTAGTTTGAGAGTCATGAGCCGCCACTGAATATATACATATTTTACTAGCAAGTAGAGTAGACTTTTGCTATTTTATAGCATTTCTGAAATTGCAGAAATCTCGAAACATCTGTTTACGGGTCTTCTATATTAGTTATTATTCCTTAAACAGTGGACAATATAAAGCATGCTGAGCAAGAATGCAGTTATTTTTTACAAGCAAATATGTTTTTAATAAAGTCCTGTATTCTTCTTCTTAAATAGCTATGAAAGTCGAATTCCACCAAATCTGAATTCCAAAATTCGTAAAATTCTACCAATAACAAAAATAATCATATGCATGGAGTTTGGTAACTAAACTTTTGGTATAAAAAATTATCTTGAGTTAAAGATTCCACTATTCCTAACTTTCATATCTATTCTCTTACACATAAGAATCAAACAAGAAACAAGTAGTTTAAATAAAGTCTCCACTTAATCATAAGTACAATTTTGAACCACAATTTCTCTATTTTAAACAGCACTCCTCACACAGTAACAGATTTTAGAGGGGGCCCAGGCCCCTCCCATTGAGATATAAATAATCCTAGAATACCTTTAACTATTTTTTAATTTTTAACTACCTTTTAAAACAAGTAAATCTTTAAACAATTTCTTTTCAAAAAAAGAACACAAGCACATGCATACAAAGCATATTTGAAAAAAAAATACTTTGGTTTGCTATGGGAGTAATATTGCAAATCAGGGATCAGTGTAAAAGAAACCATTCTATTCACAAGTTCTGAAATCAAGGACACAAAATATCACGATGCCTTCATTAATTCTTTTATGACATCGAAAACATGATAATTCTGTTTTGATAACATCTTGTTTTAATCATTTTGAAAATGCTTCTAAGTTATACTATGCTTTATTATACCAATTTGGTTGAATAATGTTAAATAATTTGGCAAAAGGTTTAGTAGTTAATTGGCTTAAAATGTTGTAAATGATATTTTACAGCCACATTGGAAATAAACTAGTATGTAATATGTAAGTATTTTAACAGTATTTTTATTGTATTTAGGGGTTTTTAAAAACATTTTAAAGGAACCTCATGAAAATTTTTTAAATAAAAAATTATATGAGGGGAGGGGGCACTTTTTACTTCGGTGGGCCCCTCCCAAAAACTATTCTTGTATCTGCCCCTGCCCTCATGTATTAATAGTTTATCGTATTTGTTGGTATTGAACGTAAGAAACACTTCTTAAGTATCATACAGTTGTTCAAAAGTAAGAAATAGGGTTGGTTCGGGTAAGTGGGTAACTTAAAACTAAAATACGCATATGGTTTTTATATTTTTTTATACTGATCATGTTATATTTCACCACAGTGATTGGTTTTGCATATATTTGGGTTTCATGGAAATTTTTTTTTAGATCATATAACTTATGTCAAAAAAATTTCCCAATTTTTTTTTTTTTTTGCGAAAGTAGGATTTTTCAAAGAAGTGTTTCAAGGTTAGTTTTTATTATTTTTTCTATGGTCAATAATTTTTCTTGCAGAGTTTAACGTGAAATATACATTGCAACTGGAATTTTTGCTCAAAGTATCATTAAAAAGTGTTTAAGGGGAGGGGTCCCACTTACCCCTTAGTTTTTCCCTGTTAGGGTAAGTGGGCCCCCTCATAATAATGATGATTTCAAAATGAAAAGCAGTACTTATGAAGCAATTTCTAAGTTGAAATTAAAGATAATGATGCAGACCTAGAAGGAGTTGATGGTTCAGTTACAAAAACTGCAAAAGCTGGTAACTATGTATTTAGGAAACGTGCGTCAAAGAAAACCATAAAGTATTATGAAGTTCTAATTGTAAAATATGATATAAATGAAAAAATTACAGCTAAATTTAATAGAAAGAATAGAAATAGCTACTTTTTATTGGTTCAATGTAAGTGATGTTAGAATTATAAATGAGGATGAAATGATAACGTTTCTCCCTCAGCAAACTTCAAATAGACGCTGCCATTAAGCGTTTCCATTTTTTTTCAACCAATACATATTTTTTTATTTTACCGACATTAATCTTAGTCAACTCTATTATGTTTATTCAACACTAATTTATATGTAAAAGCAAAAAGTATGCCTGACGGCTTTTAATGAATTTCACAGACACAATTGTTTTGTATTCCCCTTAATAATTTTCTGTAATACACATTTAAATGTAAGTAGATATCTCGTTAATGGATACATTTACAAAAAAATATTTCCTGCTAATATTTTACATACTTTATCAGGTAAGACCTGCAAACCCCTTTTTTAGATATGCTCACTTTAAATATAAATAAAGGGGGGTGGCCCACTTACCTTTTTCTTTGGGGTTAGTGAGCCCCCTACTTCATTTTTTATAGAATACGATAGTTAAAAATATTGAAAGCATTTTTTTAGGAAATAATGTTGAACTTGTGTTTATTTATAATATCCAAGATAAAATAAGTCATTAAGTTTAAACTGTTTTGTTTTAAAGCTGTTGCATAAGGCTTTAAAAACGAACTGTTCTAAAAAGGGGGCCCACTTACCCTAAAAAACCCTAACACTTATATCCATTTAAAATGAATTATTTGCCTGGCCTAGTTTAAAGCAGTTCTGCCATTCAAGGTAACTGTAAGCTAAATCAGAAATGAGAAAAAAATAAATTATTTTAATAAATGTAGTTAAATTTTAATACAGCATAATTAAATGTCTAATTCTGAAAAAGTCCTTTGTACTTTAGAACATTATAAGATTTATATGATAGATATATCGCATAGACTATTACAATGTAAAAAGGGCATTTTCAAGAGCTACAAAATAGCTTTCAAACAGTGTCTTCACTGTTGTTAAACAATACAATTAACTGTGTACAATAATGCCTAGAAAACTTATTTCACAACCTTGCTGAGAGTATATAGCACTGAGCCTTCTAGGTTTTTTTTTTTTTCTTTCTTAAGTGAAACATATTAAAAAATTTGAAGAGGAGTAAAGCTAATCGGCACGGCTTTAGCTTGCCCTGAACGGCTGTAAGGTGATAGTGGTTTATGTTACTAATCTCTTATTGTTTTCAAAACTAATCTGTCCTGATATTTCTATTCATTCGCAATTGCAATAACAAGCTATTCTGATAAACTTGCTGTCTTTGCACCATGTATGTTAGAACTATAAGCAAAAAATTTCTTTTACATGTATTAAAATCATTTTTGTACAGCAAATTTAAGACCTTGCTTTGCTCCTATCAGTTTCTGGCTTTGTATGTATGTAGCACGTCAAAGTTACATTTACGTTCCTGATTGATTCTATACCCAAATTATGAATAATTCTGAGTCACCCAGCATAAATTACAGAATACTTTGAAAGCTATACAAGAAAATACAATGTACAAAAGGTCTAATCATGAAAAAAATTCACTTTTGAACAAAGCAAATAATAAATGTCAAAACAATATATTTTCAAAAAAAAATTCCGCCTTAAAAAAGAAATACTTTTTAAAATGTTTTTTCTTCTATAAGAGAAAAATTAATTTTCCAATGCAATTACTTAAACATACATATCAAAAAAAGTTTATTGTCAGAACTATCAAGCCTGTCAGTTACTTGGCCTCTTGTTAAGCATTTTATTGGACAACCTAAAACAAAAAGAAAAAAATCATTCAATAAGCTTAGAGTAAAAAGCATTCAAAATGAATTCATCAATTTAAACACACAGCTTTTTATGTATTCACACTTTGTAATTCAAAGAGGACAATTGATATAAAATCTGAAATAAAGCACATCCAAACCTCTTTTAATAAACCTCTATTTTAAAAATTACCTCTTTTTTTACTCACGAAGTAAGAATATTTTTCGAATTCCCAAGTAAAACAACTACCAAATAATTATATGCTGCAGTCCCTGTTTCATTGACTTTTTTGTGTAACCAAATTTACCTGATTCTTTATACTTTCTACACATTTCACTGTATAATATAAACTAGTTCTTTCAAAAAAAAATCTCCATAAGCCCTTAACTGAGGTGTCACTTTTAACATTTCATTCATATTTCACAATACATTCATTCAGGACTTTATCTGAGTGAGATGTTACAGTTATGGTCATAGAACATGATGATTAATGAACGCTGAATGTAGTTAACTTGCTTTCTCAGTTTACTAACTATTTGGCTCTCTGATCTATTTTTTTTCTATAGTGGTTTGCTTTGTAACTGGAATTGAGCAAGGAATTTTTTTTTTTTTCAGAGTGTGCTGGATAATTATGCATGCCAAAAAATTTGAATTTCCCATCATGCTGGTCAACCTGTTTATTTCCAGCATGCCAGCTAATGTGGGATAACAGAGCAATACTACGAGGATTTTTATTATGAGTACTAAAAGTTGCGTTATAATTTAAAGGATAATAATACTACAAATTGCTTTATATCAACACATTAGTTATTATCTGTTTACAAGTAAGGCTCGACCAATGGCATTTTTTGGCCGATGGGCCGATGCCAATTGTTCAAAGTTGGCCGATGGCCGATTGCCGGTTATTTTCCTCTTGCAATGGCCGATGGAAAAAAAATCAAAATATTAGAAAAATAAATGTTTTATAAGAGATTTGAAGGGTCATATATTCATTTCATTCTACTTGTTTTTCAACAAATACAGGATAATTGTAATCATTACAATAAAGCCAGATTTTGGCCTAAATGTCTATTTTACTATCACTGGATTTAGTGTTCACTAGATTTTCCCGCACATACTTGTGTCATTCAAAAACTGTATGAGAGAGAGAGAGAAGTAGTAAGTTGAGAACTCATTTGTACCATTTGTACTGGGTGTAGTCATGCAGATACTTTCTTAGCTGAAATCCGATGTTTCAAATGTACTTTTTACGTTTTCTTTTTTTTGACTAATCAATTTTAATTTCAATGCAGACTAATATCATAAATTGGCGACCACTGACTGATATAATCACTAAGTGTTTTATAAATAACAAAGAAAGATACAACAAAGATGGAAAAAAATAAGATGCTGGATTCTGTATCAGCTGGGCGGTATATATGATCAACGTACTTTTAATTGTGAAGTAAAAAATAGAGAAGATAGAATTCCCTCATAAAAAAACTTTTAATTTTTAACCATCGGCCTTGCATCAGCATTTAGATGTTTTCTAGGCCCATGGGCCGATGTAATATTCAAGTTAACATCGGCGGCTGATGCCGATGGTCGATAGAGAAATTTTCATCCATCGGCGCTGATGCATCGCTCGAGCCTTATTTACAAGTGTTGTTGCAAGTGCAAACTTACAAGGTTATAGTTAATATTTACCGATGTATTACAAAAAATAACCTATGACTTAGCAATGTAAACATTCTGATGAATGTCTGCATTAAATTGTAGTTTTAACAATGCATTGAACTAGTTTCTTACTCTAAAACATTCTTTTAAGATCTTGAAAGAGGTATTTCTGGAAAACATTCACCCTAATATTCAATATGGAACATATAATCACACAGAAAAATATCATCAGAATAACAGCATTCAAGAAATAAATATGAAATTGCTTACTCATTTCTTTCAACAAAGAGCTAACTTCAACTAGAAATCCAATCATATCTTCAGCACCTACAAATGAAATAAATTAACATTGTAATTAATACAGATGCAGAAAAAGAGAATAGTTTAGAATGAATACTTTAAATACTAACTTTAAATAATATTAAAAACAATTAACAAATACTTTATCTGCATTTTACAAATACTTACTTTTCATGACTACACTGCATAAAAGACTTGGCAAAAAATAAAATGTCTCAAAGTTAATGCAAAAATACACTCACAAAAGACAACAAAATAAAAATAACAAAAAGATATGCCAGATATTTAGCCAACAAATACTAGAATGATTTTAGATAATCTGGTTGAGAAGAAAAAAAGAAGATGCATGGATAAAGGTGCAGATTAGAGACTGACACTAGCCAATTGGCAAGCAAAAATTTTAATAGCGAACAAACATTCTGGTGTCGATAGCCACAAGAGAGATTTTTGTTCCTGAAATTGATACAAAACTCCAGATTCAGGCCGCTTTTAAAACATTTAAACTAAAATTTTAGCAGCTCTAGATATATCTGCATCAATCAAGTTCCAAAGTCGAAAAAAATCTATTTAATTCACTCAACAATTGGCAGCAAAATAAATAGATCGAAGAAACAAACAGCAATTAAAAAGCTTTAGATTTATAATTTTTCCCTCCCTATTATTTTTTTAAACCATCCATTAAAGAATAAAGATTAAATGAACTATTGCTTTATAGAAAATTAAGTTTTAATTAATTAAACATGCATTGTTGGAAATGACTTCATGTACTGACAGGCCCATCATTTAGGGGGGGTCAGGGGAGGGGTTGTTGAAGGGTTAAATTATATTTGTTAGCCATAAAACATTAATTATACTTTGTGAAATGAAATGGATTTAAAAAAAAAATATTTTGAAGGTCTTTGTACCTGAAACAGGGCTGACATGACTTTCAAGTTGACAAAATAGCACAAGTTGGGAAGCTAACCATCTTACAACATCAACAAAAAGCATTTCTGGTAGTCCATCATTAAATACTTCTTCCAATTTTACAGTGCTCAGACAGTCACTTTCATAGCTAAAATACATAAACAATTCAAAAATTACATTAAGTTTGGTTTCAATCAAGTAATAATATAAATAACTTCATTCATACCTTCAACCCTAATGGTATATATACAAGAAGGTTCAAACTAGACTTGATAACATTTTAATGTGGGTGCAGTGTTACACCTATAATATTTAGGTAACCTCTATAGCGGCGATGTTATAATCAAGTCTAGTTTATGTCTCCCTATACATACTTTACTGTCAGACTTTTTTTGCAAAAATGCAGATTTAAAATAAAGTACCTGGCAACCGAGCCTTGCTCGGTTAAAAAAAAGGAGGTTTGTAAAATCGTGTTTTTTTCTCAAATTCGAAGTACTTATTTACAAATAAAAATACAATACAAATACAAATATGACGACCATCAACAGGCTCTGGGCCCAACTGAGCTGGTCCTAGTCAGATTATAGACCCCAATGAAGATCAATGGCTCTCTTAAAACTACTACTCCCTTGCTCCTTACCGCCACTTCCGATAAACTATTCCAAGTTCCCACTACTCTGCTAAAATAGTAATTTTTCCGAATTTCCAGGTTAGCCTGAGATTTAAACAGCTTATAACAATGACCCCTTGTCCTGCTTTCCGTGCAAAAATTGAACCCTATATCATATTTCATTTTGATAAATTTAAACAACTGAATCATGTCCCCTATGGTTCTCCTTTGCTCAAGACTAAACATGTTAAGCATTCTAAGTCTGGAATCGTAGTCTAAATTAGAAAATTCATTCACTAACCTTGTAGCCCTCCTTTGTACCCTTTCCAATAAATTAATATCTTTCTTCAGATGTACTTGATCTTACTTAAATGAACTTGAAATGCATTTTTGGTACAACTTTGATATACCCCCCCCCCCCCCAAATTAGGCGCCAAATCTGGCACTCCCTACGGGCTATTTAGGGTTGCTGTTTCTTATTTTGGTGTTGTCAATTTAGGTTTTTTCAGCTTTTAAGTTTTTGTTGTTGCCAAGTTTGGTATTTTCTTGTATTTTGTACCATTTTTTGAGGTTTTTTTTTTTAAGTTTTGTGGCAACAACACAAGTTTGTTGCGCCAAAAACAGGTATTTTTCTTGGCGAGAGAAAAAAGTCGCCAAATTTCCGATTAGGGGGAGGGGCTATATAAAGATAATTCAGCATTTTTGAGCCGTTGGTTGCAATTACGCATTTAAAACAGCCGTAATTTAGTTTAGAAACACAACTTTATTTAAACGATGCTCACTGTAAAACCACACAAAATTAACTTCATGTTGATCTATCTCGTAAAAGACGATAACAATTCTAACATGTTGCCAAAACTCGTTTGCAAATTATCATAAAAATTTTAATTTAAGCTAACGCGTTACCATCGAAACTCCAATTTTGAGTTTCGTTGATAATGGCTGATGTGATTAAATATGAAATCCATTGTTGTGCGGTTGCTATAAAACAGTAACAATAATAGCAATCATAAAGAAAATGGTGGAAGAAAACTCGTCAAACTTTTAATGAAGGCACAAAAAAAACGGGGGTTTTGTGAAAACCCGCGTTTTTACAGAAAAAACGTCGATGTAGATGAACTCAAAACCAAAAGTTTATCTAAATACAAAATTATATCAAAATCGTTAGAGCTGTTTTCGAGATCCGAAATATATATATATACATATATATATATATGTATATATATATATACAGGGTGTCCACTCCAATCGTGGACCAATAGCTAATTTCTAAACCGTTAGAGATAAACATATAGTTTATTTAGGAAAAAATCTCCAAATTACGAAAGAAATTTTGGATCTATTCAATGTTTTTCAAAAAATCAAATTTTGAAAGAGTTACGAAATTTAAATTTTTATACAGCCCCCCAGTCCTATCAATCATATTTAGTAAAAAATTCTTGACACTGTAACGTTTAAAACTAAAAAAAAATCACTCTTCTACCACAAAAATTGACCGAGTTATGACGTTTTGAAAAATCAAGATTTTGAATGATTTCGCATACGGTCCCTTAAGTGATCTCTCAATGACGTCATGAAATAATGCAAAATCTTGATTTTTCAAAACGTCATAACTCGGTCAATTTTTGTGGTAGAAGAGTGATTTTTTTTTAGTTTTAAACGTTACAGTGTCAAGAATGTTTTACTAAACATGATTGATAGGACTGGGGGGCTGTATAAAAATTTAAATTTCGTAACTCTTTCAAAATTTGATTTTTTGAAAAACATTGAATAGACCCAAAATTCCTTTCGTAATTTGGAGATTTTTTCCTAAATAAACTATATGCTTATCTCTAACGGTTTAGAAATTAGCTATTGGTCCACGATTGGAGTGGACACCCTGTATATACATATATATATATATATATATATATTTATAAATATATATACAAGTATTACTCGTTTAAAGACATTAGATTGTGTAAGAAATAGAATCCCTTAATTACCCTCCAATACTCTAACTTTGGTTTCTGTACATTAAATTTTTAGCACACTGTCACAGAGGAGGGGGAGCGTCACAGTCCCATGTTTCTCAGAAAAGGGACCGACATTTAATTTTTGGGATGTAATAAGAAAGGAAAACATTAGCAGTATTTAAAGTAAAAAAGAAAATTAAAAAAGAATTTAAAATAGTTTTTTGCTCCCTTTGAACAATAAGTCACCATGTACGTTTTAAAATTTTTATAGTTAAAAAAGTAAGCATTCAGTACACTTTAGAAGCCTATGGCAAGAATCAGTTGAAAAAATGATTGCATAAAAGGGAACAATATTTTAAACAGCTGCCAAAATTACAGCAAAGTGGAGAAAGATACATGGGCCGAAGGGAGTAGAAATATCCCACTTATAATTTTTAACTATTCTCTCTCAACTGTTTAGCTCTATTTTATCAAAAACAATAATTTAAAATACTGTAATAAAGAATCACACCAGCAAATCAAAATTTTGAGGGCAAAAGCTTTTTCAAGAGGTTGAGGAATCATCTTATTTAACACTATGTCTCTGAACGACATCTCTTTCCCAAACATACACAAAGATGGCTTACAATAGCAGTTTCGACATTTCAATTAAGAAAAAAAATTAAGAAGGGGAACCTGCTGTATCTGCTTACCCCAAAATATCACGAAAGATTGTCTAGCACACAATGAGGTTTAATGAATATAATTTAAAAAACAAATTGGAGATATCTCTGGTAGCAAATTTTTTGTACAGGAAATATTGGCATAAAAATACCAAAAAAAATTGCAGAGCCCCCAACTGATTGCTTTTTTTTATTTCAAGTCCCTAAAAGTCTATCCCCCCTCCCCCCAAATTGTTCATTTCTCCCCCTTTTCCCCTCAAACTTTTAAGTCTTATTTCAAATTTTCTTAAATACCCCATTTTCGACTTTTTTTTTATTTAAAAATTTGTTCACGCCATGTCAATTTGATAAATTTTGAATCAAATGAAGATATGGCAGTTAGACAGGGACGTCATTTCAAGTTTTTCCAGGGGGGGGGGGCAAAGGGTCCAAACACAATTCAATTTCATGGAAAAACATTAAAAACCACGTCCACTTATGTGTAAATACATTGATTTCTCAAAGCCAGGGGTGGTAGTTGACCCCGCTTTGCCGAATGAGGGTTCCCCTTGTCAGTTTGATCAACGGCCCCCTCCCCCATAAAGCTTATGCTAACTCCAATCCTGGGCCTCCCCCCCAAACGGCTGAACCCCCAGTTTCCCACCAGGTTGACATGGCCTGTAGTCGATCCTGGTAACTTTAAATTATCAGCCATTATGCGACATCCACTTTAAATACAATCAAAAACATTTCAATATTAAATAAAATGTTTAACCCTCTTATTTTAAAAACATAACAATGCTACAAAAGTTCAGACTTAAGATCAACTGCACAATCGCTAAAATATAAACAATGCAAGAATTTTTTTCTTTTGATACAATTTAAATTTCATTAAAATGATAAAAAAGAATCCCACTAACCCCAAATTCTTGAGATCAGAAATCACTTTTTCCATTTTTTCAAATCGAAAGAAAAGAGTAAAGGGCTGAAGAAATTAATTATTGCCGTCTTATTCAAAGTCATATACAAGAAATAACATTTAAACAAATATTAAACGCCGCGTGGTACTCATAAAGCTCTCCGGTATACGGCTTACGCAAAAGCAGCAATATAAACACAGAACACTGTCCGACTGTCGTTTGTTGTTACTTCGTTTTAAATAAAAGTATAAATATTTCTAGATGGCGCTGAGCTAATACGTAGCCTACGTGGATCTGGTTTCTTTTCACAAGAGCCTCTTTATTTTCGATGCGAAACGAAGAACAAGGGCAGAGAATTTTGCCGCCAGATGTCGTCTACAACGATACTATACAATGATTGCTGTGGAAATCCGCTAGATAATAGTGCGGTTACATCACAGTTTAGTTTTCTAGGAGTTTAACATTAGTAGATACAGGATTTTGTTTTGATTCCGTTTGTGTTGGAGTTGTTCAACCGCTATTCTTGAAAAAATTTTGAAGGTTTTTTGACAGGTTTTAATGAAGTGGAAGATTAAGGGAACAAAGCTTTGTTTTATTTCATTACAGGGTGGTGAGAAAAAGGGCATACGGATCATGCAAAAAAAAAAAAAAAAACTCAATCCCCAAACAATGAGACTAAAACTTGTTCTTTAACACATAAAATGTCACTATGAAGTCTGCACCATGCCCTCCTCCCCCCCCCCCCCCGTTCATCAAAAATAGCTGAAAGAGAATAATTCAAAATGTGTGAGATTTTGAAAAATAAATTAACTTCAATTTTTCATTTTGAATTCTCATTTTGCTTTCATCAATCACGGAATGCGATAGGTTGTGTGTGTGGGGGGAGGGGAGATATTAGCGCCACCACCAGGAGGAGAGGAGGCCGAAGACCAGAGATGGACCAGCATCAGGAACAGGTGGATGAGCAGAGCAGTTCCGGGTTTTATCTGGAAAAGGAACCAAAACAGCAATAGACGAAAACGGAAATAAATAGCAATTCACCATCCCTTAATAAAATTAATTTGAATTTGGCCATCTTGAATTCAAATTATGTTTCTCGCAATCACGAATTAAGATAGATGTACGCGTTTAGACGTGTGTTTATGTGTGTAGTAGTAAGTGCTTTCCTGTGTGTGCCTGTAGACGTGCACGTGTGGGCATATGTGTAGGACATGGACGCCACCACCAGGTGAAGTGGTGGCCGAGGACCTGCACCACCTACAACAGGAGTTGGTAGACCTCTGAAAAGGTGGCCACCATCCACATACCTATCTGAAAAAGGAACCACAATGCCAACCATGATCAACCCAGCAAGCAAAATATCTTGCCTCAGGATTGCATAAAGGTTAACGCGTCGGCAAAAATCACCTTGCCTAAATGCTGCCTGAATAATGTTATGTTACTCTCTAAGAGCTGTCATCGACTTGCCCCAATGTTGACTGTCAAGGTTTATGCAGCCTAATATCAGTCGAGTTACAGGGTGGGCTCTGCCTTTGAAGCATCAAAATGCTGGCATAACAGTGTGAAATCAATATGCATGCAAGAAGTGGTAGCTATTGTAATCTTGCATACATATTATCTTGACATTAAAATGGCAGGATACATTGATATAACAGTGTGAAATTAGTCTGTATGCAAGGTGCAATTGCTTGCAAGGTCTTTCTTTCTTTCTTTTTTTTTTTTTTTTTGTGTTATTTTCGCTTCAAATTCACGAAGTAAATTTCATTCTTTAACTATTCGTTTCATTCTTCAAGCAAATTGTTTTTTAGCTTAGAATATTTTTAAGCTGACACATGATTGGAAAGTCACATAGAGATATTTGCTTTCGTTCGATTTGCAATTTATTTGCGGATAATGAAAATTACTTCATTGATTTTAGAATAAACTTTACATATTAAAATTCATAGACTTCTTATATAGTGGCAAAAACATAGTTAGATTTTTTATTATTTATTTATTTTGTTATTATTATTTTTTTGCTTAACAGAATGAGTCGCACTATTAAAAATACAATGCAATATTTTTATTATTTAAAAATGTATGCTTCTTTTCGAATTATTAATACATAAAATGCCTGGTTAAAATTATGGAGAAATATTAATAAATATCGCAGATAATAAACAAAAAAATCTAAGTCCATTTCTGAGTGGATGTCAGCTTAAAAAATACACTTAGACAAAAAACTAATTTATTTTCAAGAATAACATAAATAGTTATTGAATAAAATTAAACTTACTAGCGAGCTTGAAGTCATTTTATGGTAAAACCGTCACTGCGTATAATCCCTTGTCTGCTTTGTTTAAGAACGAAAAACTTTATTTTTGCCCATTTCTGCCATTGATCGCGATATTTATTGTGTATAGCACTTGTTAAATAAAGGCAGTTAAGAATGATTCAAATAATTTCTAACACAATCATATTCCACGCTTAAGCAAACAGATTTTTAACGAAGCCAAACTGCGCTACCACGTGCAAGCTAACTCGCTCTCATGTTCTTGATAACGCCGAAGAAAAAAACCCACTATACAAGAAACTAGGAATGCTGGGAATAACAGTCCGCGCATGCGTATCTTTCAACAAAGATCCAGGTGGGTCGGGAGCATGGGTCTTTGTTTGCTAATGACCCTGACGGCAACAGCATGAAACCAGTGTTTCTCAACTGCTCCTTTTGAATCCTGACGCTGACAACATGTATGCAGTCTTAATATTGCAGGAGGAAATCAGTATGGATATTGAAAGATGAATATAATCTTGCACACGTGCTGTTTTTGCAATATATACTTTTTAATCTTTATACAGTCTGTATGCAGTAATTTAAATTTAATACTGACGCCATCAGTACATTATCAAGATCTGTCAAGGCTGATGCAAGAAATTTTGCTTGTAGGGAAGTAACAATCATGATTACTTAAAAAATAATAATAATAACATAGTAAAATTAGCCTCCCTAAAAAAAATAGCTGTGGTGCAGTCAGCACAATTGTCAAATTCCCCCCCCCCGACCCGTTAGTGCCCCTGTCTGCTTCCCACAATGAAATGAATTTGCTTAAGGTCATGCATCTTTTTATCAGAGCCATACTATACAAGCACTTGCTTTGTATGCTTCTCAGATAGTTATATTAGTTAGGGTTGCTCACGAAGGTGCGAGGGTGAACGGATAATAACACAAACTCTCACACTAACATTTTCTGGGGAGATGGGGGGGGGGGGATTTAAATGTGTTTTTGATCTCGTTGTGTGATGTCTTCATTCTTGGAAGTGTTTCGTCGCAATTGAGGGGGGTGCCATCGCTCTTAGAGAATGGGCAACATGTCAACCATTCGAATGTTACGGAGCACCTTCCAATCCCCTGACCCTCAAAATGAAATGAAAAAAGCTCGAAAGTAACCCCGTGACGATTTCTGCTACACGTGCTTCTCCGTAAACCTCCTACGTCCACCCCAGCTAGAAAAGTGCTTTTCCCCAAAAATCAATGCACCCCCTTAAACGCCAAGGAGCACCCTCATTAGCAAAACTCCTCCCCAAAACGAGACAAGAACTTCTAAAACTTCAATGGCTCTGCCTGCTACAGGATCCTCCCTTTGAGGCACCCAGTCTTCTTTCTACACAGAAATGAACTCGTTCAAGGTCATACATCTCTTTACCAGAGTTCAACTCTTCAAGCAGTAGTGGTGAGACTGTACCATCAAAAGTTTTCTGAAATAACTCTCATCCCCAAATAAAGATCAATGGCACAATCGATCGTCTTCGCAACTTGGGCTCACTTTTGACGAGCTATTTTAGCGGATCTTTGATATTATTTGGGGAGGGGGAAGGGCCAATAGCGAGTAGTGAGAACTTTAGTTACTTCCGCCTAAAAATTCCTACTCTGCCAAAACGTCAAGCATACCCCAGTCTTCTTCTCTCCACACAAAAAAGAATTCTTTTAAGGGGTTACAGTAGGTTACAGTACCTCAAAAATGACCAAAAGACCAAAAAAAAATTTATTGCTTATTTCAAAAGTAAAAGTTATTTAAAACACTCAGAAAAAAATAGCATTGCTCTAGCTAAATTATTTAAAAAGTTATGAGTGACTTTAGGGCATGCATCCTATGTGTTCTAATGGAAAAGCCAAACTTTAAAGTGCTTTTTCTCGGTGATCAGTTTTTAGTGTTTCTATGTTACTGGAAATGCTAAGGAATTTTTTCTATTAAAGATATAACTTTAAAGCAATATTTTTTGCACTCAGGATATAATATTTAACAAAACTGTGCATTGAATAAGCGTTTTATAAATTACAAAAATTTTTAGAGTTTGTTAAACCTCGAAGAACAAAATTTTCTAAGATTTTTTTACATAAAAGGTCACAAAATATTTTCTAATCAAAATATAAGAAAATGAATGCACAGATTTGTTGAGGTACTCCTTGTGATAATTTCGCAAAAAGAAATTTTGAAATTAGTGCAGAAACAAAAAAGCCTTAGGGTTTTTAGAAAATTGAAATTTTCTTACATTTTTCAAATTTTCAAAAAAAGTTTTCAAAATTTTTAATGTTTGAAAATAAATTATTGATTGTTAAACAAGTGCAGAAACAAATATTTCAAAGAATTAACTTTTTCACTCAAATTAAAGAAATTTGTTAGAAAGGTACTGTAACCCCTTAAGGTCATAATTTTTTTATCAGAGCCGTGCTATGCATCACAGGGCTGCGGAGTCGGAGTCGGAGTAGAAGAGTCGGAGTCGAACTGATTTTGGACCAAAGGAGTCGGAAGCGGAGTCGCTGAAAAACATGTCGACTCCGACTCCAACTCCGACCACCTCCGATTTGGATGAAATTTTATGGAGGTGAAAACATATCTTTGAAACTAACAGCTACAAATTTTCAGCGTCCAATATCCAAATCCTAAGCATCTAGGATCATTAAAAAGGGCTTCAAAATGGCGGGTCTGCTTTGTGAAACGAATTGCTATGTTTGGGCTTATGCAAGTGAATAAAAAATATTTGCAGCAAAAATGCAATGTGTTAAAATGAAGTCTGGCCATTTACAAGAAAAGGATTAGTTTTGTACGGAGTCAAATGACAAGAGCGGCACTTCATTTCATTTCATTTCATTAGGCGCCGGAGGCGCTGGGTGGAATGATGAGGATGGATGCAAAGAAGAGCGGCACTTGTCTTTTGCTCTGGAGAAAATGGACTTTTTGGGCGGTCACAGTGACCTCCGAGAATTGAGGTAAATGTGGTGAAATTACTTGCGAGAATGCTTGAGAAAATCGAACTTTTTGAGAGGTTACAATGACCTCCCATGACCTCCAACTAGAGATGCAAAAAACCCGTAGTTTTTGAGAGCTGGGAAAAAACCCGGGAATTTCGGGGAATAAACCTGGAATTTTGGGGAACATTGGGAATTTTGACTGTAAACAAACATAGTAATTTTCTACATCCCAGCAAGCAAAATATCTTGCCTCAGGATTGCATAAAGGTTAACGCGTCGGCAAATATCACCTTGCCTAAATGCTGCCTGAATAATGTTATGTTACTCTCTAAGAGCTGTCATCGACTTGCCCCAATGTTGACTGTCAAGGTTTATGCAGCCTAATATCAGTCGAGTTACAGGATGGGCTCTGCCTTTGAAGCATCAAAATGCTGGCATAACAGTGTGAAATCAATCTGCATGCAAGAAGTGCTATTGTAATCTTGCATACATATTATCTTGACATTAAAATGGTAGGATACATTGATATAACAGTGTGAAATTAGTCTGTATGCAAGGTGCAATTGCTTGCAAGGTCTTTCTTTTTTTTTTGTGTGTGTGTGTTATTTTCGCTTCAAATTCACGAAGTAAATTTCATTCTTTAACTATTCGTTTCATTCTTCAAGCAAATTGTTTTTTAGCTTAGAATATTTTTAAGCTGACACATGATTGGAAAGTCACATAGAGATATTTGCTTTCGTTCGATTTGCAATTTATTTGCGAATAATGAAAATTACTTCATTGATTTTACAATAAACTTTACATATTAAAATTCATAGACTTCTTATATAGTGGCAAAAACATAGTTAGATTTTTTATTATTTATTTATTTTATTATTATTATTATTATTATTATTATTATTATTATTATTTTTTGCTTAACAGAATGAGTCGCACTATTAAAAATACAATGCAATATTTTATTTATTTAAAAATGTATGCTTCTTTTCGAATTATTAATACATAAAATGCCTGGTTAAAATTATGGAGAAATATTAATAAATATCGCAGATAATAAACAAAAAAATCTAAGTCCATTTCTGAGTGGATGTCAGCTTAAAAAATACACTTAGACAAAAAACTAAATTATTTTCAAGAATAACATAAATAGTTATTGAATAAAATTAAACTTACTAGCGAGCTTGAAGTCATTTTATGGTAAAACCGTCACTGCGTATAATCCCTTGTCTGCTTTGTTTAAGAACGAAAAACTGTATTTTTACCCATTTCTGCCATTGATCGCGATATTTATTGTGTATAGCACTTGTTAAATAAAGGCAGCTAAGAATGATTCAAATAATTTCTAACACAATCATATTCCACGCTTAAGCAAACAGATTTTTAACGAAGCCAAACTGCGCTACCACGTGCAAGCTAACTCGCTCTCATGTTCTTGATAACGCCGAACGCCGAAGAAAAAAACCCACGATACAAGAAACTAGGAATGCTGGGAATAACAGTCCGCGCATGCGTATCTTTCAACAAAGATCCAGGTGGGTCGGGAGCATGGGTCTTTGTTTGCTAATGACCCTGACGGCAACAGCATGAAACCAGTGTTTCTCAACTGCTCCTTTTGAATCCTGACGCTGACAACATGTATGCAGTCTTAATATTGCAGGAGGAAATCAGTATGGATATTGAAAGATGAATATAATCTTACACACGTGCTGTTTTTGCAATATATACTTTTTAATCTTTATACAGTCTGTATGCAGTAATTTAAATTTAATACTGACGCCATCAGTACATTATCAAGATCTGTCAAGGCTGATGCAAGAAATTTTGCTTGTAGGGATAGTTGTTATGCCTAATGTATGAGTAAAATATATAGACTTCGTCATTATTTGAGTTAAAAATGCAACAACTTTCAAAACAGTACTGTTATTAAGTGTCACTACCTTTGGAGCTGTTAAAAAAGAGAGAAAAAAAAATATGCTGAAAAAAACATTGAAAAAACTTTTGTGTTAGTTATCTAAAAAAAAGTTATGTTAGTTTCATTAAATACTAAACATTTTATTTAAAAATAAAAAAAAAACATCAATTAACACGCGTAGAAGCAATCTCAATTTAAAATTATACCCCGTGACAAAACAAACGCAAGATAGGATGGCCTCTTTCACTTATTATTTTGAAATAATTTTCTGATAAGCAATTCCATATACTGCAAAACATAACTATAGGAAATATCTTTTGAATGTATCTAATTAGGGTAATAATTAAAAATTTTAAAAGCAGAATTTTTTAACACTTTGAAAATTCCCAAAACTACTGGGAATTTTCAAAATTCCCTTCCCAAAAAACCCGGTTTTTTCCCGGGAATAAACTGGGTTTTTTCCACTCTTTGCATCTCTACCTCCAACTGGCATACCCCAGCTTGATACCCCCCTAAAGTGAGTCCTGATGACTACGACCATGAGTAAAAATGAAACTTTTAAAAATGGACTTAATATTTCAACCTTTGTTTAGGGTTTTTTCCTCTTCACATTTTGGTTTAAAAAAAAAATAATAATAAAAAAGCAGGAGTTGGGAGTCGGAGTCGACCATTTTTCCTCCAACTCCGCAGCCCTGATGCATCAAGCACTAATGCTTTTCCAAAGAGTTATGTTAGGGGTTCCCATGGGGGGTGGGAGATTACCTCTGCGTATGTAATTGTAAAATTGCATCATAACCCCCACTTTTTTATGCAGTGATGAAGGCTTTCCTTTAATCTCCAAAACAGGTGTATGTATCTATTAAAAAAGTATTTTCACTTTAATACCATTCCTTTTATGTCTTTCCTGAACAAAAGAAAAGTAAAAAGTATAGTTTATCAATTTCTTCCTGTGTAAGAAGACAATCAAAATTTGACAGTTATTTAGGGAGATTCAGAAAGAGACGACGAACGACTCCTTCCTTTGCTTAGAGAAATGAATTAATTTTCATAAGAATGATTTTATAATTGTAATATCCTCCCCCTTCCTCAGAAATAACGCGCATGACCTGATTGTCACAATTTTCAAATTTTTTTGCACATTCTTGTTGATGACTTCCAGCCCCTTTTTGGTGTTATCTCGGGCTTTTGGTTGTTGGTTGGTTTAATTGGATTTATTGGCGCGAAGAGCCTTATATAGGCTATACTGCGCCTTTCGGGTTTTTGTGATAAATAGGGAGAAAAAAGTAAGTTTAGCAAAATTTTTCTGTTTTCTTTCACTTTTTTTTCCGACGGTTTTGAGCGACGATTTTTTAAAATCATTTAACTGCACTACATTTGCAAAAATTAAGTGGCACCATGCTAAAAATCTAGACGATCTAGAAACTTGCATTTGTTAAACTCTGAAAATATGTATGTTTTTAAACTAGTAAGAAGTATTTTTACTGCCAGCCACCTTGTGTAGTGGTCAGAGCAGTCTGCCACGGATGGTGTGGTCCCGGGTTCGAGTCCCGGCTCGGGCATGGATGTGCTTTTTCTCTCATGCCCTTTCTTTGTGTGAATGTGTTCTTGTGAAAGGTTTCCTACCCTAAACGGGTACCTATGGCATGCGTGTACTGTGGATAGAGATGCAAAAAACCCGTAGTTTTTGAGATCCGGGAATTTTGGGGAATAAACACGGAATTTTGAGGAACATTGGGTATTTTGAATGTAAACAAATATAGTAATTTTTTACATAGTTATTATGAATAATGTATGAGTAAAAAATAAAGACTTCGTCATTATTTGAGTTTGAAATGCAACTTTCAAAATAGTACTGTTATAAAGTGTCACTGCCTTTGGAGCTCTTAAAAAAAGGAGAGAGAAAAAAATAATGCTAAAATAAACCTTTTTAATTTACTTGATGTTTTACTTAATGTTTTCAAGGAGGTTGTATATGTGACATACATTGAAAAAACTTTATTTTAGTTATGTAAAAAAAAAGTTATGTTTTTTACATAAAAAACTAAACATTTTATAAAAAAAAATCAATTAACGCGGGAAGAAGCAATGATTGCTAGGGATAAACAATAGGGTAGTTGTGACCTATTGAATATCCCTTTTTTAACTACTAAATATTGTTAAGAGGCTTACAAAACACAAAAATTCACCATTGCCGAATTTTAAAACACAACGGTTGATTCTTGATGATTTTTTTAAAAACCCACGCGCAAAAAAAGCGCGCCATGAAACCGAAACCCGTGACGTCGGATGGCAGTAACTTTCAGCCCTTCATCCATAAAAATTTGATTTTTGCTATATTATCGTTTCATTGCGGGATTTTCTAATTCCGTAATCAATACCTTAAAGTCTACTAATTCACTATTTAAAACTGGATTAATCAAAGAGCAATCCAATACCCTGCTAGGGGTGATTGTTTTGATATTTTTTGGCGAAATTCGTATTCAAATTTTTAGAACGCATCACTTGGCGAGGAAAAAAAATTACGGCAGTGCAGAGCAAACAACAGTGCGGAAGCCGGAGAAACCGGTTTCTCGAGCTCCTCGCATCTAAAGCTTCTCGCTCTTTCTTCGCCTTAGTAGAAAGTTCAAAAGCGCCAACGAATGCCCAGTGACGTCACCCCCGCTTGAAATTTAAAAATTATTTAAAAAAAAACTACTTGTCGCAGCGCAAAAATTTTTTCGCCGTTGATGTTCATGTATGTTGCTCTATCATATAAAAATAAAATTGAAAAATCGAAAACTTCCCTATTAGTTGCACTTTTAGAAAGCATACTCAACAAACCATATCAATTTGAAACTATACCCTGTGACAAAACAAACTCAAGATCCTCTTTCACTTATTATTTTGAAATACTTTTCTGATAAGCAATTCCATATACTGCAAAACATAACTATAGGAAATATTTTTTGAATGTATTTAATTAGGGTGATAAATTCAAATTTCAAAACCAGAATTTCTTAACACTTTGAAAATTCCCAAAACTCTCGGGAATTTTTAAAATTCCCCTCCCATAAAACCCGTTTTTTTCTGGGAATAAACTGGGTTTTTTCCACCTTTTGTATCTCTAATTGTGGAAGTCGGACTTCATACCAAATTACGGTACAGTTGGGAAAGTGATGCAGCGCACCCCAAATTGCCAGCCTGCCTGGCATACGACAAAAAAAAAAAAAAAAAGAAGTTTTTAATTGATAAAATAACTGTTTTTTAGAAAATATTTGCAACTTGTTGGAATTCCTGGTTTCATTCATTATTTACATGTGTGTTTAGCAGAAATTTGATTATTATTATTGGTCTTGCAGAGGTACTGGGGGACAGGACTGGGTCATTGAATTTTTTGGGGGCATATATGTTGAGTTACGGGATCTTTTTCTCTCCCTTCTTTTACTGGTAGATGCTCTCATTTTGTTGAGGATATTTGCAGCATTTGAAGGCGTTTGTTACCACTGGGTCTTGTGCTTGTAAAACTCCTCTGTTTTCCATAGAAATTAATTTTCTCAAGGTCGTACATCTTGTTATCTGAGTCATACAATTTTTTGCACTAAGTTATGTTTTATTAGAGAGAAATATATGTGTACATGTATAAATTTCTACAATTCTAAATAATGTCTACATAACACAATAGCTTTCTAAGTTGCTGAAGACGTTTATTTGTAGCTTCAAAAAGGTGTGCGCAATATGCTTTTTCCTTTTTACGAATTCGCACTTCGCGAAAGCATTCTTCTTATTTCTTAAGCTTTTCCTGCACAAAAGTTGTTGTGGTCACGTTGCCAATTAATCAATTATTAATCTTTAGTTGTAAATGCAATTAAAATTTGTCCAACACTGGTTCGTACTATCTTTTCGAGTCCATCGCAAATCTTTCAAAAATTACAGGCTCCTCAAACAACGAAACCTTATAACCTCGGAGGCTACGGCTAATGAAAGGCTTCGAGTGAAACACTGCAGCTGCAAAAGTGGCGATCGCAGTAAAAATACATAAAGATTTTCTTCGGACCAAACTTAACCTTATTATTTTCTTTTATTATTATTTTTTTTTATGTTAGATGCCCAATACTGGTATTGAATTTATTATTACATGCATCTCATGAGAAACAGAGTATGGGGCAGTAGTAGCCACCTGCATTTGCATAGCAACGGAGCCTAGCAACCGTTGCTGGTGGACAAGCAACTCCGTGTTACCGTATGTGTAGTATGGTATTGCGAGTGAACAGTCGTTTTTTTAGCCTTTTTTTAAGTGTTAAATGTATTCTGAATCTTGTAAAAGCCTTCATAATGAAGCAAAAAGAAGGTACATTAATAAAATCAAGATCATAACCAATTAGGATCCATATTTATTAAGTAAAAATAAATTTTAACCAACTGATGCGCGTTTAACTTGCCGTACAAATTACAAAAAAAAAAAAAAAAAAAAAGAAAAAAGAAAAAGAAGGATCGATAACTCCACAGTTTATGAATATTTAATGCATTAAAAACAACCAATCCTATGAAAACAAGCGTATTAGCAGACAGTTTGTTGTTATTCTACTCAGTGGTTAAAAACACGGAGAGTTTAGTAAATAATACTCTTTTAAAATGATTGATGCGTTGAAAATGAAACATCAGTATGAACTACAAACAAAACAAGCTTAAACTGGAAAAAAAACTTGCCAAAACAACAGTCAAATCCACAAGAAAAAGGATTACAGAGTGAATCAAAAGCAGACGACGTTTCCAGTATATTTAGTTGTCATCTTCGCGTGTTGTTTGTTGGTCTACCAGGATGACGTCAGCTGCTACTGCCCTATATCAATTTCTACAGAAGTGAACTGAAAAGAACTAGTTATTATCATGTTCAGAACAACAAAACCCATCATGGTTTTCAAGTTTCGTTTTATCGGAAGTGCAGATGAGAACTTTTGAACGATAATATGGTTTTAACGTAATCATATGAATTATTCCTTCATATTTGGGTTGAGGAATCGATTTTTAATGTTTCGTTGGATATGACATTTCAAAAGATCGTGCGATGTGATGTTTGCAGAGTTGATATTTGTTGCCTTGGCAATTTTGGGGCTCTTTGTTATAGATAATTTTAGTACACCTTTAGCCGTAGTAATATGTGGTTTAGCTGTTTATTGTTATCTATATTGTTTTTCTTTTAGTTTGAACAAACATCTACTTTTTTCCTTTATAATTTCGAAAATATGGGGCTATCTTGCATATGCTTATCACATCGTTAAAAGAGCCTGTTGTTTTATTAAGGAATTGGTCTTCACAAAATCTGCTGATGCAACAACTGAAGAGTCTAGTTTTTACTGCTGTGGAGAGACAGCAAAACTAGAGCAGGAAATAAATGTGATGATTTTAAATATTTCTCAGTGCTACATTCATTCTTGGTATAATAAAATTAGTGACAATGAAGAATTTGTTTTATATTTAAATGGTTGCATGAGAGAAACTTTAATAAATCTATGTAAAGGTGTTTCTGAAATAGATCGAAGAAAATTTTCATTTGTAATAATGCAATTATATCTACATTTTCTTTCTCACATTGTGGATGCCAAGCAAAAATCTGGAAAATTCAAATTGGAGAATTTTCAAGTAAGTTTTCTTTTGAAATTTTTATTGGGTCTCTGACAAAATAGTCAAATTATATGAAGAGAACACTGAAACATTTGGGAGAACGAGGGAAGTCAATTGCCCACCGCCTCCCTCGCGTTCGGGAAATTAATATATTTACCCATAAAAGTGAGCATGGTTTCTGCCGTTTTTTAGTATAATTAACATTGAGTATATACCCTCACCCCTTTAAAAATTTGAAATGATGGGCCTGAACAGAGGCGTATTTGGACGTGAGGCCGCCCTGGGCTTTTGAAACTGGCCGCCCCCCCCCCTTGTGGTGTTGAATTTCAGAGTTGTAAAATAAAAAACTTTTTTATTTACTTGACATCAAATGTATTTTCAAGGTAAACCGTGCAAAGCCCGGCCACACAGCTAGTTAAATATGAAATTGGTTGGTTATTAACAACCAGCCAATTGGTAAAAATTCGTCTTTTGCGAATCTCAGTTTTTACTACTACAAATCTGCTCTTACATTATTATAAATCAACAGTTTTAGTACTTAATTACATTAAGAACTTTCTTTCGAAATTTAAAACAGTTCTTGAAATAAATAATCTTCACATATTTGTTTCAAAAATAGTTTTAAAAATTTTTAAAACTTGTTTAAAGATTTAAATGGAAAAAAAATATTACTAGACCTTATCAACAACTTGCAATTGGAATAAAGTAAACGAATAACGAAATAACAATAATATTATCTCCATTAGCAAGCACTGTATTAAATAAACGGTAAGGACCCGTTTATTACGAGCACTCGGATTTAACGAGCAACATGTTATGGCCCCTTCGTGCTCGTTATAAGCGAGTTTGACTGTAGTACCAAAGGCAACTGAAAATATTAACTCAGATCAGTAAAATTTTGCACATATACTTATAATAACATGAGGCAACTTTTTCGCACTGTTGGAAATTTGAGATTAAAAAAAAAAAAAAAAAAGCTAAACACATTGGTGAGAACGTAATAAAGGATTTCAATTACTGAGAAGATAAATTGCGTGGTACATTACATAACCTCATATTAAGCTGAATTTCGCGAGCCAGAGTACATGTAACCTTTAAATGCAATTAAATTTTGCTAGATAACACAGGAAAACACGCAGAAAAGAAAAAAAAAAAAAGAGAGTAGGGAGTAATTTTGAAAGCCTTGCTTTACATCCTTTTTCCAGTTTAAAAAAATTAATTCATTAATTTAAATTTTTTTTAAATGCACTTAAAAAATAAATAAATGTCTGGAAGAGTACCTTTTCCCCAGCCAGCAGTTCAAATCAACCTTTACCCAATTTTACAGCTGAGTCATTCCATGTCAAGTGGACTAGTGGTCCCCACCCGACCATCTCCGATTTGGATCAAATTTTACAGAGGTATGGACATGCCTATGAAACTAACCTGTGCAAATTTTTAGCTTCCAAGATCCAAATCTGGAGGAGCTAGGATCCCGCAAAAAATGTGGCCCAAAATGGCGGATGAACTTCATGAAACAAGTTGCAATGTTTAGGTCAAGGTTGCAGAAAATTTTTTCACAGTGGAAGCCTAATTTTTTTTGGAGCTTAAAGTACGTTTAGTTGTCAACACTCGCCAGTATACTCTTTGAGATTGCGCTTATTAGATTTTGTGTAGCACGTGCCTAAACTTGCGAAAAAACGCGGTGGGCAATTTTTTTCCTGGATTTCAGGTTGTCATAAATTTTTAACCAAAAAACTTCAAAGGTTTATACTTCGTAGTTTTATTGTCCAAATACTTGTTTTTAATGTTTTACAGCTACAGAGCTTAAATATTGTATTTGTAAAAGATATTGGCACCCTAAGTGTCGATGAAAACGCTTCTTTTGAAAAATCGCCTGTTTTCAACTCACTATATCTCAGGTTTGTCACCTAAGGCCATTTTTTCTTTGGTACCATTAGAAAGAACAGATTTTTTCCTATCGAAATGAGTTTTTTTTTCGATGGTGTTCTTTCGAATAAGGATGAAAAAATTTGCTTGAAATACTGTCTGTTATGAAGAATTGGCATAATTAGGTTAAGACTGCAGAAAATTTTATCACACTGGGGGCCTAATATTTTTGGAGTTTAAAGTACTTTTAGTGGTCAATACTCTCCAGTATTTTTTGTGAGATTGAGCTAATTAAATTTTGTGTACCACGCATGTTAACTTGCAAAAACACGCGTTAGGCAATATTTTTCCTGGATTCATAAATTTTTAACCAAACAAATTCAAAGGTTCATGTTTCGTAGTTCTATGGTCCAAATACTTGGTTTTAATATTTTACAGCTGCAGAGCTTAAATATTGATTTTGTAAGAGATATTGTTGTCAAAAGTGTCTATCAAAATCATTTTAATGAAAAATCGCCTGTTTTCAACTCACTGTATCTCAAGTTTGTCACCTTCCACTGTTTTTTTGTTGTCACCATTAGAAAGAACAGATTTTTTCCTATTGAAATGAATTTTTTTTTCGATGGTGTTCTTTCGAATAAGGAAGAAAAAAATAGCTCGAAGTATTGTCAGTTATGAAGAATTTTCATAATTAGGCTAAGACTGCAGAAAATTTTATTATACCAAAAGTTCGAATTTTTAACAACTTAAAGTACATTTAGTTGTTTACATAAATACTCTGATAAGAAAAAATCTGTTATTTATAGTAGTACTAACGAAAAGATGATGGAAGGTGACAAACCTGAGTTACAGTTCATTGAAATCAAGCTATTTTTCAAACAGGAATTGCCAATAATTTTCATGTATGCTACACAAAAGCTAATGAGCTGGAAATCACATAATTATTAGAATCTATTAACAACTAAATGTACTTTAAGTTGTTAAAAATTCGAACTTCTATTATAATAAAATATTCTGCAGTCTTAGCCTATTTATGCCAATTCTTCACAACTGACAAAACTTCCAGCTTTTTTTTCCCTCCTTATTCGAAAGAACACCATCGAAAAAAAAACTCATTTCGATAGGTAAAAATCTGTTCTTTCTAATGGTGCTAACGAAAAAACGGTTGAAGGTGACAAACTTGAGATACAGTGAGTTGAAAACAGCCGATTTTCCATTAAAATGATTTTGATAGACACTTAGGGTGCCAATATCTTTTACAAATACAATATTTAAGCTCTGCAGCTGTAAAACATTAAAAACAAGTATTTGGACAATAGAACTACGAAATATGAACCTTTGAATTTGTTTGGTTAAAAATTTATGAATCCAGGAAAAAGATTGCCCACCGCGTTTTTTCGTAAGTTGACATGCGTGCTACACAAAGTTTAATAAGCTCAATCTCACAAAAAATACTGGAGAGTATTGACAACTAAAAGTACTTTAAATACCAAAAATATTAGTTCCGCTATAGGTTAGCACCTATAGCTGTAGGGTCTACTAGGTACGGCAAAAAGGCGTTTTGTACGTTTAATTTGTCGTTTTCAAGTTCGTTGTCTGCAGGTCTCCCGTGAAATTTTGCTCTTTAGTTAAGTCCTTAAATTGAGTTTAATTTTTGATTTTTTGACTTAATTAAGAGCCCTATAACTCCTGCCCCAATATAACAGAGAAAATTAAAATAAACTCCGTTTTGAGCAAGAAAAAAAAAAAATATTTGTTTTCTTTTTCAGGATGATTTTTAATGTTAAGAGGTTCAGGAATTTTATCATCCCCCAATAAGGCAGTCTTTGTGAAGTTTTTGCTCAAAAATTTATTATAAAAAATCTGGTATGGACCCCACACTACTTCCTTTTACGTGTAAATTTCTTAGTAGTTGCCTTAAGTGTTAAAAAAAGTGCTTGGAGTGAGCAAGGTAACAATTCAAATATTTACTTCCCTAATCTGCCACGAAACAATGCAAAAAATATTTTGCAATGGTTAATTTTCTAAATATTGCTGATTTTAATATCATTCAGTGAATTTTTCGCAAAATATCGCCAATAGCGCCAAGTTGAACCCAAATTCGAAAAATATTTTTTTCGCCAAATTTGTCGCCAACTTGGCGATATGTCGCCAAGTTGGCGTCAAACGGCGACCAAAAGCTTGGCGACATATCGCCAAGTGGTCGCGCCAATTCATATCACTTGAGTCTGCATTGAAATTAACACTGATTTACCCCAAAAAAGGGGTAAAACACCCCCTTGGGAACATTCAAATGCAACCACAAGGGGAGGTGCACAACTAGACCATCCTCAGAGCCTACATACCAAGCTAGAAGCTTCTACGGCATATAGTTTTTGAGTTATGCGACCCACATACGCACACACGTACATACAGACGTCACGAGAAAACTCGTCGTAATTAACTTGGGGGTGGTTGAAAAAAAAATTTCGGCTGCTTATATGTTGGTAGGTACATATGCACGTGCTGATAGGTCAAAAAAACTAAGGAATTTTCATTCGGGGGTGAGCAAAATCAAAATTTAGACTCAAATTTGAGTGATTTTTTTTTCGCGATCACAATACTTCCTTTACTACGTAAAAGGAAGTAAAAAAGTAATTAGAAACAGAAAAAAACGCTCAAAGGTACAAATCCCCCCCTCCCTCCCGGGTTAGAAGTACTTTGTTTACTCAGTTTTCAATGTTGCAGCTACCAGTGGCGTAGCCAGAGCGTTCATACCCCCTCTCTCCCCCACAAGCTAAAAAGGTTACACACATGTAAGTATACATATCGCGTTTTCCGACTCTTTAATTCAAAAAAAATTTCAATTCCCCAAACGAAATACTTCTCGCTACGCCTATTGGTAATGCTATGCACTATGGGATCTCCTGTACACCTAAAAAATACATGAAGTTTGCTTTTTGTTAATAAATATCATATAGTTTATTCATTCTGGCACTACTACATGTTTATCTCAGCTATTGAGTGTTGATTAGGACAAGGAATGTTGACGCCAGTGGACATCTATCCTTCTAACAGGAAAGTGATTAGTGAGATGATCTTGTAAATAACTCTCCTGTTAATTGGAAGTTTCTCATCAGAATCCAAGTGACAGTGCGGTTCCTGCGGTTCACACGATGCAGCAAAAAATTGGTTTTTCATCTGTTTCTATTCCCCCCCCCCCCCGAAACCACCCGAGGTCGCTCACTGCTGAGAATAGAAGGGGTCGGAGAAAGAGACAGCAATAAATCATCGTGGAAAAGGATCCAGTGCTGGCAGCTCTTTGTACTTTGGCTTTGACTTCGGACGCCACCAACTCCATGAACTTTGTCCATATTCACCGCTGCGCCCTGCCAATTCAAGGAAAAAATGTGGCCGCTGCCGCCCTAGTGACTAAAAAAAAAGGGTCATTCTCGCTGCCGATCCGCCCTGCTGTCTAAAAAAAAGGTCTTCACTTTGCATGGAAAAAGTGCCGCCCCTCCAATTGTGCCGCCCTGGGCTATAGCCCATTAAGCCCATACGTAAATACGCCACTGGGCCTGAACAAGAAATAGATAAATATAAGGTATCATTGTTCAACTGCATGCACCTCTTTTTACTGCACCCTAATAATATTTAATACATGAACATCTAGCATGGGAACAATCATTTTGAGCAAACGAAGTTCAGAAAATTAAGGATGATGGAATCCGGTGAAACATTTTTTGGTGATAGATATTATGTATGTACTTAATAAAAAAAATATTGGCCCTGAAAAACATTCACAATATTTAAATACACCCTTGTGCAAATTAATTGAAATAAAGTATTTTTTTCCTTAATTTTAACTTCATCTCTAGTTTTCTTCACCAATGATATTAAAATTTGAAAAATTATGAATGAGATGATTAAATCATTTACCATTCATCAATTTTCACCAATCAGAGTTGTTCTGAGAGCGCATGTGCAAGAACTGCCGTAGATAATAGCTGCAGCTATGATCACACTGTTTGAGATTTGTTATAACGTGAGAGATGGGTGTAGCACCACGAAAGCGTTCTAAGATTGTTACTCTTTCCGAACATACGCCAACAACCTATCAAGAGATTTCAGAGATAGTTGGCGTTAGTATTGCAACTGTGAGCCGCATTATAAAGCAAAATAGAGAAACAGGATCCATCTCTCCAAAGCGGAGAGGGAAATGTGGCCGAAAACTGAAAACAATACCAAGAGATGACTCTTTTTTACGTATGCAAAGTAAAAAAGACCCTCGAAAGACTAGTGCAACACTTAATAGCGATTTAAAAGAGCATGGAATAAGTATTAGCTCATCTACTGTTCGGAGGCGCCTTATTGTAGCTGGTCGGCCAGGCTATCGGCTTATGAAGAAACAGCTTCGGACCCCAACAATGAAGAAAAGCGCTACTTGTGGGCATTAAAATATAAAAATAGGACTGTTGACAATTGGACGAAAGTAATATTTAGTGATGAAAGTCATTTCAGTGTTCAAGGTCAATGCTCTCAACACGTGCAGAGATTTCTAGTCGAAAGTGTTCGGGATTGCCACATGAACCAATTTGTAAAACGCCCACAAAAGAAGATGTTTTGGGGTTGTTTCAGTTATGATGGGGTTGGTTCTTTGCAGCCTGTTAAGGGTATGATGCGTTCTGAGCAATATATTACTATTCTGGAAAAAAATGCTTTACTAGAGCTGAAGAAACGATACCCTGATAGAAGGGGAATTTTTCAGCAGGATTTAGCACCCTGTCATACGTCCAAAATGACAAAGAATTTCATAGCAGAAAACCAAATTGAGACATAGAATGGCCAGGGAACTCTCCTGATATCAACCCAATCGAAAATCTTTGGGCTATATGCAAGAATCGCCTTTTGCATAAGGATTGTTCAACTAAAGAGAAGCTAATTTATGCGATAAATCATGTCTGGTACAAATATACAAATATTATAAATGACTGTAAAAAATTAGTGGATTCCATGCCGAATCATGTCCAAATGTTAATAAAGAGTCGTGGAGATCATATTATGTACTAAAAACTTCTGATTTTGTATAAATTTTTGTAAAATAGCAATTCTTCTAGGTTTTCTCGAATTTTCGAGTTTGTTTCAATTAATTTGCACAAGGGTGTATATAAATTACTTCTAAATTAAAAAAAGTGAGTTAATGTCTCATCATATGATGAGGAAATGGCCAATTATCACACATACATAGAATACAGGATATTTAAATGTTATTCATTACAGTTCAAAATTAAAACAAAGGCATAATATAATTTAATAAAAAAATTATCGATCTAGAAATGAGTATTAATCGATTCACATATTTAAAAAGAAGAATTGACTTAATATGTGTCTTATATTTCTCTTATGTTGTTATTATTTCATAATAATTAAAATAAAGCTTTGAATTGGAATAGGAGAGTACCCTGGCCATCTGTCCCAAGTTTTGAGGCTGTCTCTCGAATTTTTTAGAGCAGGTCATTTAATCAATAATGACGGTAGAATTAAAAAACCAGGTCTTTTTTTAGTTTCTTTCATAGGCGCCACCCACTTAACTTGTCCCTTTGTTCTAGCTCCTTTGAGCACTCCCAGTTTCTTGTGGCAGCAACTGCCTGTGTGGCTAAAATATTAAATGAGCAGTTTGAGAATCTTTCTTGTCATCCTGTAAATATTTGAAAAGTCTAATTCATTAACTTTTTTAGATTAATTTTTAGCAGAACTTTCTAAAGTGGACAAAATGGACCTCTTGCCAAAGTACATTGACCTGCATTGTGGAAACAACTCCCGCTACAATTTTAATGATAAATATTATCCAATATTGTAACTAACTGATTTTCTTTTGTGTTCAGAATGAAAAACAAAGTTTAAATATAATGTCACAAAATGACCAACTTGTATTTCAACTCAATTTTACAAAGGCACTGAAGAAAAAGATTCAGCATTAAAGTTGTTCCTAGCGTAGCCCTTTGGGCTAAAAAGATTTCAGATTAGAATTACGAAAGCAAAAACTGTTCTTTATGATATGGCAGGATTTGTTTTTCAAAAAAAATTTGAATAGAAATCCCCCTAAAATAGTTGGTTTTTACAAAAATTAAAATGAACACTCATTTTACACATTTCATAGATATCTGACCTAAAAAATAAAAAATTAGATTGATCCCAGAAGCAAAAATATTTTTGAAACATACACTTGATAAGAAGCAGCCCTAAGCTTTAATGGACCAGCTGTGAAACAAAATGTTTTGAAGAAATATATACAAAAAATCGTGCTCTTATTAGAGAATGTTCTTGCATTTTGCACAATGCAGTATTATTTTAAACATGTTATGACCTGTACAGCAAACTACTAGAATATTGAAAAATTTTTAGATACTGTATCTAAATTTCTACCTAACTATCCAGATTCTAAATCAAGGTTTGAGACTAGAGATGAGCCAGGCTCAGCCCGAGACGGACTCGGGCCCTTTAACTTCAAGCAGCTTTCGGGTTCGGGCGGGCTCGGGCTCGCGCGTGGTAATTTTAATGTTTCTTTTTTGTGCTTTTTTGCTTTCTGTAAAGTGATTTTTTTTTTTTGAAATATTTAAAAATGTTTCAATTGATAATTGCTGCACGTGAAAAATTAAAATAATAATAATAATAATAATTCAAAAAGATAGCACCACTTATAATATATTTTCGATTGCTAATACGATATACCTTATGGCAGTGCATCCCAAGTGGAAATTAAAAATATATATTGATGTTTGATACACTCGGGCTCGGGCCGGGTCGGGCTCAAAACAAAACAATATCGCTCGGGTGGGCTCGGATTAAAAATTCTCGGGTTCGGGTTGCCTCGGGTCTTCAAAAGGGAGCCCGAACACATCTCTATTTGAAACTAAGGAAAGCGATAACAAGATTTGTGAATAATAGGTGGTTAAAACTAATACAAGGTACTGGGATTATCAACCAGTAGCATTATTAGTTTTAGCCTTATTAATTTTTTTCCAAACTTATCAAAATGTAAAATTATAAGCCAGTTGCAATCCTACTCATGTTAATTACTGAGATCTGTTTTTATTGATTCTTGTACTTTGACTTGTTTATTCTTTTGGAAATTTGTTGGTACATGAAAGCTTTGGAAGTTTTTAAAATTTGTCATTTTACGAACTTTCAAAGAAAATAAAAATTCTTCTAATAAGGGTTGTAAATAGTCTGAGGAAATGCAAGAGTAAAAATATGTCAATTCTGGGGGCGGGTGGGGGGGGGGGGCTTAATGCCCAGGCTGTTTAGTCTTGACCTTAATAAATTCTGATAATGTACTACATAGAGAAAATATTTTACTGGTTCTCTTGCCGGAAAAGACATTCAGAAGTTTGAAAAAGATGAGAAACATTCATATTTGAAGCAAAAAAAAAAAACTTCACTGTTTAAGTTAAACCGTGAAGAGATGGCGGGTTGACTGGAAGTGGAAACTGACCACTTCCAAAATTGTTGTCATGACTATTTTCCCAATCCTCGTATTGTACAGCTTTGAGCAAAGGAGAGTGTGGGATAATTCAGGTGTTTAAATTCATCAGAATGAAAGATGTTAATCGGTTACATTTTTGCACAAAAAGTAGGACTAGGGATCACTATTTTAATCTATTTAAATTTCAGGCTAATCTAGAAATTAGGAAAAAATGCTACTTCAGTAAGGTTATGGGCACCTGGAACACAGCTTACAGGAAGAGGCTGTCTTGAGCAAGGGGATAGATAGCTTTAATAGGGCCATTGATCTTCATTGAGGCCTAATAAGTTGACTAGGACGAGCCCAGGTTTGGCCAGAGCCTGTTGCTGATTGTCACATTTGTATTGTATTGTATTTTTAAAAAGTTTACAAACAGTGTAACGAGTTGTAGCAGTGCTTTATTTGACTTAAGCTAACAGGGACTAACAAAGCAGTTCAGAATAATAGTATAGCCAAAGTATGCTTTGCACAAATGCAATCAAGGCAGATTGTGCTCCAAACAAACTTGTGTTGCATATTTTTCTTGAAATTCTCAATAAATTCTCTTTTAAACTCATAGGGTTTTCGTCCCTTGCTATGACATTATGCCCTTGCCTTATTTAGGAGAGGTGTGGCACGTTGCAAGAAAATTAATTTCATCATCTTTAACTAAAAATTGTTCTTATTTTCAAATTTTTGTCTTGGTCATGTGTGGGATTACAAAACCTATCAATGCACAAAATTAAAATATTTATTAAATATTTTAATTTTATTAAATACCTCTTTTTTATGTGTGTGGGGGGGGGGGGGTGATTAATGCACTGATTCACTGCAAATCTCTAAACATTTCCTATCTGTTTCTTAAATTTTTTAGTTAGTTATTTGCTACAAAAAGTTTTACTATGATTTTTTATGTAATTAACCTATTCATTTTTGACACAAAAAATTATCTTTCAGTATTATTTTACTTTCTTTTTCCCTTACAGATGAGGCATTGGGCTATAAAGGATAGTTTGACAGAATGGTGCTACCTTCAGAGTCTTGTTAGTACATTAATAGATACTTTTGGGCCTGTAGAATATCATAGCACCTTTCATAGTAAATGTAATCCTGTCCTCCATGCAGTTGTTGTAGAAATTTTAGCAGAGAATGTCATCTATCCGCTTCTAAATCTTTTGTCAGATCCTGTTCGTCTCAATTCATGGATTCTTAAACTCCTAATGAACTATGTTGTGAAACAAGAGCAAACTGAAGTTATTTCCATGGATGGAATTTCCCATCAAAGCAGTTCATTAAATTTAGATAGTGGATATGGTATAAAGCCTAAGATTTTACTTCCTGCTGAAGATTCTTTTGTTAATTCTGTGACTGAAAATACTCCTGTAAATGTTTCTGATAACACGTTAACTATTCCTCCTGATACTCATTCTGAAGGTCCATCTGAAGAATGTCATGATGTTTTCAGAAAGCTAAGTGATATTGGAGATTTTGAAGACTTACCTAATTTTATAGGTACTGGTCTGAAATCTTCAAGTAATATTAATTTGTTGAATAGTGACTTTTTAGATACAAAAGATGCTAGTTCTGAAAAAGGTTTACCTGTTTCCTGTGATACTTCTACTATAAAAAGATCGAAGAGTGCGGATTATATTCGCCAAATGCCTCAACTAAAAGCACTAAATGTTAAAGAATATAGCATTGTATTGCAAAGTGAAAACAACAAAATGCTTGTTGCTCTCCGACCTGAAGCAAATCCTAATAATCTTGTAGAACAGGCTGAGGAAGCTGTTGAAATTGAAGTTCCCACTTTATTTACTGATGTCAAAATAACCGACACTCATCAGCAAAGTGAGGCTGGTCTTCTTCCATACATATTGTATTGTATTCAGGTGGGTACTTTCAATCTCTGAAGCAAACTCATTAAAGAAAATGTACATGTTAATTAGTACACTCATTTGCATTTGTGTGTTTATTTCAGTATTCAGGAGTATTCCATGACACTAGTTCTGAGACTCCTCACTTTGTGAAGCAAGTTGTAAGCATCAAAAGACGTTTTCGCGAATTCCTTGCACTGCAGTCCAGACTAGAAGATAATCCTTCTTTGAAAAACTATTTAAAAGGTAAATATAAAACATTCTGTGTGAAAACATGTTGTAAAATTCAACTGTTTTTCACATTTGTTTAGTCAATATTCAAATCATTTAAAGCTTAAAATCAGATTTAATAGCATAATTAGTATAATTGATGAATCTTTTTTCGGGATTATTTCATGTGCTATATTTTAATATGTTTGTAATTACAAATTATGGTACTAAAAATCTTATTTTTGTTCCATTTTAAAATTGTCTTGTTCGTTGTACTTTTTACTGTAATCTCAAAATTGCTATACCCCAATTTTCAATGGGGCAAAACTGTTCACTTAAGTTCACTTAAGTGTTCTCCCACATTTTATTTTTTTAATGTATAATTTCTTTGTCTGTTCTAGCTTCTGCACAGGAGGTTTGCAAATTCTTTTAGAGTTTAGAAAAAGTTCGTGAGAGAAAAAAAGTTGGGAACCATTGTTCATAGAGCCTTAGAATGCTCTATCCTTTGCATTGATGTGACATTTTTATGCACTGTTCGTACTTTATTCCAGGCATTTTGAACTTTGGTTTTTAATGTTTATATAATAGGAGAGATAATCAAATAAACGGAACCTCTCTGTATCTTAGTATAAAGTGTCAACTTTCTAAATAAAGTTTTGTAATTAAAAGAATATTTGTATGTGTTGAGGGTGTGACTCAGACCTGCAATTGATCGAAATCAAGCCCCTAATCAATTGAATCCCTCTTTTCCTCGCCTGGAGAAATTTTCAAAATTGATGTTTAAAATAAGTTTGAGGCAAGTTTTATTAATATTAGACAAAAGGACATTTTATTAGACATTCCATATTTGGCCAAGTCCATTGAGAAAGGACAAGCTGGAAAAAGTTTTCTCTGGAAATATTTAAAAGTTATTCCTAAATATGTAATTCAAGTTTTCTTTGGTGACAGTAAAGAGGGGTGTGGGGAAGGGGGTGGGGTAGCAAAGGCTTTCTCCTGAAAAACAATGCAATTTTAAGCTCTCTTTAATCTCATCAAGGAGGTCAATGATGCCTTTTGAATCGATCGTGTTAGTGCTTTCGCATCACACTTGAATTTTTCGGACCCTGAGAAGTTGCAACCCAGTGCATGGGAACTCAGCTTGCCGCTCTTCCTTTCTTTTATTCCATCACTGTATTCACCATTGCTTAGCTGGTGGGCAGAATCAGAAATCTGTTTTTCTCAGATTAGTATGGCTTTGAGGGTGATCACCTGGTTTAAAATTATTGCTGGTCAATAAAATTTTTTCTCTCCTAATTTCTAATGTATATTTTTTACAAGCTGGAACTCCTTATGAAGTTATTGTGTGTTTGTGTACACATTAAATTGAACTAATTGGCGATCAGATTAAAAAAAATATGAAGAAAGTCGACATATTTTCTTTTTCTGTTTGGTTTTTTCAAAGTAACCAACTTGGAGTTGGCGTAAATTTAGCAATGGTGACTCCTGTACCAAAAAATCAGTTTGACTCTGATTCAGCAGCCCAGCTTTTATGTAAAAACTTGCTAAGGCGGGCTTTTGCACTCTTTTTTCAGCGGTGTACTTTGGGTTTTCTGCTTAGCGCACCTCTAAAACCATTTCACATTTCCAACAATGTACTTCAGAGACTTTGCAGCACAGCAACCTCTTGAACCAATCCTTTTGATTTTAGAAGAGACATGCCATGTGCCTTTTTAAGATTGAGTTTTTCTCTGATGCCAAGTATCAAAAAAAAAAAAAAAAAAATCAAATTATGGGCTTTCGTGGAAATTAATGTAAAGAAAGAACTTGATCAATTCCTGGTTCAATGATCAGTTCATTTACATTCTGGAGAAAGAAGGGTGACAATGATAGATAGATAGATAGATACCCTCAGTTTTTAATAGAAGGTAGATATATTGCTGCTGTGCACACTTCGCTGCACCTACTTCAGAAATGCCTACACTAGATTGGAAACTACTTAGGTGGATACAAAATTCCATGCAGATTTTAGATAATAGTTTTAATAACATAACTGTCAATATATAACAATCTGTTGAGTAAAGTGGCAAATATGTTTTATACAAGCTATGGTTGTTGAGAATAAACTCATATCTTGATAACAAATTTTATGATTTGTAAACAATAGAGACATTGAAACCAAACTTTAAATATTATAACTATGATATGTGGGTCAAAGATCATCTGTCTTTTTCTTTGATCGTCATAAGTATATACAGGGTGAATCTGAAAAGGTGGGCTAAGCTTTATGAGGTGAGAGAACACATCTTTACGAGATATATTCATAATATACCGTAAAGTGGGGTGACTTTGCCCATTTTTAAAGTTTATGTGCAAATTTCGGATACTTATAGACGAATTTTTCTGCAAACAAAAATCACTCCATTTGTGCGACTGTCAACTAAACCTACTAGTTGTAGTGTTTTTGCTTCCACAATATTATCCCTAGTCACAAAAAATTAAAAAGTGAGTGGGCAAAGTCACCTCCATAATAGGGGTAACTTTGCCCACTCACTGTTTTCCTTTAGTTTTAAGAGTGAAACCCCAATATGGGTCAAAGTCACCTACCCGGGATGTTGTAAGGATCAAAACGGAAGAGAGAAAATAAGTAATTTATAAACCATCCTATGTTAACAAGTTTTGAAAACACAAACTTAAATAACCAACCAATAAAGAACCAACTTAAGTTCAATAATTGACATCACACTGGAAGCTTAAATGAAGAAAAATAATAGAAACGAGCAAGAAGAAGTTAAGGTAATAAATGTATCCAAAAAAAAAAACCGTATATATAAGCGTATAGCTTTAGTGTTGCGTAAACATTTGATAAAAATAAAAAAGTCCTCTTCTATTTTGTAGAGTTTCGGCTACGTGATCTACTAGAACGCGTAGAATATTGGTCTTCATCTTCATTAGTACTCCTCCTTCTAGTATTTCTTCTTTTCTGAGCTCCAGAACTGCTTTGTTTCGTACAAGTGCTATTTTTTGAAACAGAGGTAGGATTATTATTGTTTGGAGCAAAATCACAAGCTGAGACAGCTTTTCCTGCTGGAACATTTAATTTCCTTCTTCTCCCCACTTTTTCAGAGGTCTGAGGGCGCCTACAAGCTTGTAGATAGGCCAATAGTGTGTCACTAACATTCCTTTCCACATTTGACTGCCGGTCTTCATCTGGAATTTTTGACAACACTTCTTGAGCATTAAGGGGAACTATACCGTATTTGCGGAAGCCTGACCTTATGTTTTCAGCAGCATTATTTGAAATTTCTTTCATCAATGTTTTTAAAAGCCGTGGAAACTGTGATTTTTCCAGTGACTTGCTAGCGCGATTTCTCTGTTTATAGTCAGTAAGTATTTTACGCCATGCACTTTTCAATGGCCCAAAGAAAGCCATATCTAGAGGTTGGCAAAGATGAGTAGCATTTGGAGGAAGGAAAACAAATCTTATGTCCTCTTTTTCACATGCTTTTATAACTTCCATGTTTATATGACTACTGAGATTATCACCTATAACACACTTAGGGCCTTGTTTTTTCCTTGCCCAAGGAACAATTATTTTTGCAAACCACTGTTCAAAATTTATGCCGTCAAACCAGCCCGACTTATTTCGACCATAAAAAGTACCTGATAGACCTTCTTCCAGCCACGACGACCACAAGTGGTCCGCTTTGTACACTACAAAACACGGCAATAGCTCACCGTTTCCAGATGCTGCCATCATAATAGAAATATTACCCTTGGAAGAGTTCATAATTCGCTCTGGATATTTTACACCTCGACGAAACACCATACGTTTTGAACCGGGATCATCACTTAAGTTGGTTTCATCATAGTTCAGCGCGTTTTCTGGTGGAACACCAATCAATGACTGTGCCAAGTGATCAAAATATGCCATCAGTGCAGTGGTTCCCAAGCCCTGCTTATGTTTTGACACCTCCTCATAGTTAACTCATTCTGATGGCGTTTTATAAAGGAAAAATACCAATCAATACCTGGAAAATTGTTCTTAAATTTTGAAACAGTTTTTTGAAGCTGGTCCAGATAGTCTTTTACTATTATTCTGATGTCTATACTGTCTAGCAGCATTCCCCAGTCAGCACACATTAATAGCTGTTTAACTATTTCTTTCTCCTCATCAAAAGAAAGAGCACATTGACCCCCGACATTTGCAGGATGCTTATCCTTAATTTTATTTCCGAGAGTTTTTCTTGGTATTCCAAACTTTAATGCCGCTCCTCTAATCGAAGTGCCTTTCTTCACTGTTTCAATCGCAGACTGCAGATTTTCATTAGAATAGTTCTTGTAGGGACGTGCACCAAATTTACGCTTATGATCCCGCGCCATGTTCGGAGATACTTGAAGCTAGAGATAATTTATATTAAAAAATTAATAACATTAAATAAGCAAGCATAAAATAACAATAAAACTTTAAAAAACTCAATAAACAGAAGTACAACACCAAAAAACTAGGAGGGCAAAGACACCCCGTGTGTTGTTGCACAGCGGGGTACTTTTGCCCACTCGGCTTTAAAATTTTATTCGAATGAATCAAACAAAAACAATAATTTATTATCAATCCTCATTATATACCAAACTAAAACAAATAGTCAATTGAATTTATCATTCGTACAATATAGCAGCAGGAACTAAAGTTTGACACCTCTAAAAAAAACGGTTTTGCTTACCTGATAAAGAAAGCAACTGTTTGCTTTCAAAATGGATTCCAAGGACGCTAAACTTCAGTGTTGCCAAAGCTATATCTAAGAAGGTTATCACAAACTCGTTGGGCAGCTCTGGTGGCATTTGAACTAACCATACTCGAACACTGAACTTCTTTTTAACAAATTGGGCAAAGTCGCCCCACTGGGCAAAGTCACCCCACTTTACGGTATATTGCAAAATCAGTTTGGACAAAATCAACGTGGATTTCAAACGTTGGCAGCTTTGTGCATTCTACTATAGATAAAAAGATGCAAGTGTGACTAGGAGCTGAAGCAGAATATGCATTTTGTAGTGATGAATAAAAGGCAATTTTGCTCGTCGTCAAAGGCATTTCCTGTTCTAACATTAAAACTTAAGACATGTCACTATGCTCAAATGACTGAAACAAGACATTACTTTACAAAAAATATAAATTCCTTAAATAATCATTTTTTAGGACTCGAATAATTATGGACCTTACTAAACTATATGCCATGTACTTATTTTCTTTATTTATTTTATTTGTTTGAATTTGCTAACGCTAGATCAACAAAAATTGTCAGAACACGATGCAACTCTGTGCAGTTGAAAAGACTGATAACTGAAACAAGTTAACCATTTGTGAAATACTGCTAAAATAGTGTACTTACTTGTACAAACATTTACTCATAGGCAGTTACATGGGGGAAAGTAAAATTACTTGGGTGCTTCCACTAGCTCATAAAAATGAACACTAATACCAAAGAAGAAAATATTTTGAATTTTTGATTTAACTACTACATGTTTTTTATGGTTAGTTCTTCAAAAATTTTCTTTTGTGAACACCTTTGACCCTTGTACTTTGGGGATATGCTAAACACCTAGACTTGGTTGTGTAATGCAACAGTGCCACTAATTCTGCATGTCCCTATGTGGATATTACTTTCAGAGTAATGTATGTATATAATTCTTTAACCATCCTATTTTAATTTTTCTTTTGTCATTTTATCTAGGAATAAAAGGACCCAGTAAAGGGTTGGCACTACCATTCTCTAATCTAGATAAAAAGAACATAGCGGAAAGAAAGTCCTTTTTGGAAAATTATCTGAAAGAGCTTTGTAGTCAAGGTCCAATTGCACAAAGTTCAGAGCTTCAGCAGTTTTTAGCTTATGGTGGAGATGCACGTATAGCTTTTGTTAAGAAAGCTGTTGATATTGGTGTTCCAAGAATTGATAAGGTAGTTGTTTCATCTAAACTTACTTTTATTAAGAGAAATTCATTAGAATACAATTAAATAAGGATTAAAAATGGACCAGAAGATGACAATGAGATGAAGTAGTGGAAAATGGAAAGGCATGAGAAAAACAAATTTTTATGACATTTCTGTAGGAAGAAAAATTACTATATAAAACTTAAAAATATTACCCTTTCATGTAATTTATTTTTTAATAGCAAAATAGAATTCTTAATTGTATATTTTTGAAATGGATTTTTGTGTCAGTAATACAATAGTGTCATAGTGGGGATTTTCTGATGCTTGGGGGAGGAAGGTGTTACTTATTTTCACTCACACACACATCCGTGTATAGTTGAGTCTTGATAACTTGAAGTCCCTAGGGACTGGCTAAATGCTTTGAGTTATTGGTAGTGTGAGTTATAGGGAGTTCCCACTGCCTTTTCAAAAATATGGTTGACCCAATGAAAGCTTTCAGATTAAGGGCGATTCAAGTTATAAAGCTAAGAGTTATCAAGACTCCACTGTATACGCTCCGGGCTAACTAAAACAAATAACTTGGCAACTGTATTTTTTTTTTTCAGAAAGACAAAAACTGGAGCTTAAACTTTCATTAAAAATTGTCTGCTTTATTTTATTTTATTTATTTATTATTATTTTTTTCTTTTTTGCTACAAAACTTAATTTTCCCTGCTATAAAAATCACTATTATAATCTTACTGACTGGGTATGACGCGCAATCATAGTTTTTCTCAATGTTATTTGAAACATATTTCATTTTGCTTGTCATTCTCTGTTCAGCTAATTATTTTTTGATTATATACCGTTAAAGATGATGACCTTTATTTGCAGAGTGAGTAGGGAAATTTTTTCGCATTTGAATCACGATAGAATCTATTTATATAAATATCTACCCATGCGTTCTGAACTGAAAATGATTGAAAAGTCTTTACAAATATATAAGCTTATCAGATGGAAAAGAAATAATAAGTCATATAAAATTTAATTGAGTTATAGAAATCAATTTTAGAGGAATTTTGAAGTTTTTGAATTTTAATTAATTTTTCTTTCTACATCATTTTAATGAAAATTCAACTATTGAAGCAATGGCTATTTATTGCTGAATTTCGACTGTAAAGCTAATTTATTGAAACAGCAGTGACTATTCTAACCACATCTGAAAAAATCTCATTGAATACATGCAGCACAGAATAAAGAATAATTGATACAGTCACATAAACTAAACGTGTCAGAACCATGCAAAGGACAACAAGGCATATTCTGGGGCAATAATTAGTCGTGAACTTGTTATGATCGCAAAGAGAGTTAGCATTTGCATATGTTAATCCCATTTTAGAGATGACTATAAGTAGTAATGTCCTGTAGTTAATCAAAAGCAGACAACAGCAATAAGAATTCTTCTCAACTTAAATTCAAAAAGGAGCTCTAAGTTAGCTCAGAAGCTTTTCAGTCTATACAGGCTAAAGCAGTTAGTTTAAAATCAGAAGACATCTGATGCTTTATATACTGTATGGCATACCTGCCAATTCTTCCATTTTTGTCGAAGGACTTCCACTTTTGGAGCTTTTTTGTGGTCTTCCGCCTGGAAAATAAAATATTTCTTTTTCCCTCCCATAATTTAATTTCTTTTCATGCATATGTATGTATAAAAATATCAACTATTTTTTCTTTCTTTTACCATGTACAGTCAACTTGCGATAACTTGAACTTCAATAACTCGAATTTCTTGATATCTCAAAAAAAAAAAAAAAAAAGCATTTTTCCTTGCACCATCATTGTTTTTTTAAGGAAATTTTATCTCTTTAACTTGAAGTATTTTTTCCTTTCTCTCGATAACTCGAATTTTTTTCTCATTCACTCAAATAATTTTCAATCTCCCCAAACTCGGATTTTCAAACGCCTGTGCCTTTTGTCAGTAGAATGTTTTGTTATTTCCCCCACTTAGAAGCTCTTGAGAAGAGGAACGTGTTCCCGAGCTGTCTTTCTTTCGGTTGTGATATTCACAGTTGTGCTCCCCACAGGCATGTGAGAGGAGAGACGTGTATCAGCTGCTGCTTGCTGTCAGTCATGGACAATGGTCAACCTTCCAGGAAAAACTATCTCAGCTTCAACTTGAATGACCACTTCCGAGGAAACATTTCACATTACACTTTATCGTTCTAGTCTTGGTCTTCCTACTTTACTTGTGAAAAAGCTAAATCTTCATTTCCGTATCGTAGAACGTCTATAAAACAAAAATGCAGGACACTCTCTATTGCAGAGGAAAAAATGTAATTGATGCTGAAGAGAAAAGTTGAAAGAAAAAGAGAGAATTTCCAGAAGTAGAGAAATGCTTAATGAAATGAACCACTCAGCGCCAAACCCAAAATATTCCGCTTGTTGGAAACATTTTAAGAGAAAAAGCAGAGGACTTTGGAAAGCAACTTGGCTTCACATATTTCAAAGCAAGCAGTGGCTGGTTTGAAAATTTCAAGAAAAGAAACAACATAACATTTTATAAAATTTGCAGAGAAAGTGGCAGTGGCAGTGAAGAATGGAAGAGAACATTGTCTTCAATTTTGGAACAATATGATGCTAAAGATGTATTTAATGCTGATGAAACAGGTCTTTTCTCCTCCACACCCCCACCACTTAGCGTAAAGCCTTAGGTTCCATCAAGCGGGGGGTCTACGTAGTGGGCCCCCGCTACTTACATTCCAAATTTAGCAGCATTCTGCTTTTGGGTTTGTCGGCATAGATAATGTTGTTGAAGTGTGCCGAAATATGAAGGATAAAGACATAGGTGACGAGTTCAGACCACTCTCAGAAGAAGATGATGATGACATTGAAGAACTCACCAATCCAAAAAAGTTAACCATCAAAGAAGTCAAAAGTGCCATGAATGTGATATGAGTGTTTATTGAATCAAAACCTGATATGGACACAAAAACATTTAATGCTATTTCTCATTTGGAAAATGTTAATTGATGCCAAAAGAAAGAAGAACACCCGGCAAACTGTTCTTGACAGCTATTTTAAATAAATTATTGTAAGTTCTTACTTTGTGTTCAGTTTTTCTTTAACAATATACATAGTACTTATCTTAAATGGGATATTTTCGTAAGATTTTCGATAACTCAAATTTATTAAGCCTTTCCCTCAGTTTCGAGTTGGCGAGAGTTGACATTAGTTATTATTATGTTTTTGCTTTTATATAGCAGAAATTCAAAGTGTATCTTACATTATTTGCTTTTGTTAATTTTAAATGTAGGGTTTCTGTTTTAGATGTTGGTCCGGGGTGTCAAAGGTGCAATCGATATGTTTAGAACTGCTTTGCCGAATTCTCCCATTGAAGGTGGATGTTCTGATAGTAATCTGTTCTTGAATTCAAAAGCTTTTTATGAAGATATAAGTCCAGAGTATCGATTTCAAGAGCACTTACTAGAATTTGCCAGTAAAGTAAGAATGATTATCATTAAAACTAAAAGTTATACTGATACGTTTAGAATTTCTACATGTATGCCATGTGCCGACTAAATTCTGTTCTCACCCCAATAGTTTCAGAGCAGCTAGAGCTATACTCTTGAAAGGGAAATCTAGGTACAATGAAGTTGTCATGTGCGATGTAATGAAGCAACTTGCACTGCCAACAAAATTCGGAATTAAACTTTTTTGTCTCTTAAACAATATCAGATACAGTAAAAACAATCAATTAGGAGGTTTTTCATTGTACTATCCAATCAAAACCTGTACTAAAGCTCTTAAATTCGCTTTGAATATTCATTATTTGCATTTTAGAGTTACCTTTGAATACTAAATTTTCAAGTGTCCTATAAACTACTATATCCGATTTGAAACATTTAAATTTGCTTAACTTATTCTTTAAAAACGATACATTGAAATTGTATTCTAAATTTTGTACTTTATAGAGGAACTATCAAAGAATTATGTATTTTTTCTTAAGTTTTGAGAGCATATGTAATTGCTACTGGTACATGCTAATTTTCGTGAAATCCTGCATTGTTTTTGGGCTTGTTAATGTATTCATGTCATTAATTGCAGGTCCACTTTTTTCTCCCCTCAACACACTTATGCTATTTAGCATCTTATGATCAGTTCACTCTGATATAGTCATACCTCATCATCAAGTTTCAAAATTGCCATATTTAATTATCCAAGAGATATTGCATTTACATTTGAGTGTTGTTTATAAATGCTATTGTATGTTCTTTTCCTTAATTTATTTCAGGAACCAGAGATAAAAGAAAGCATGGTATCGTTTTTAGAAAATTTTAGTCGGAAATTTTCTTCTAGAAATGTGTTTGATGTTTTGAGAAACTATGATTCTAATGGGAAAAGGCCTTCATTGCTACACTCTCGATGCAGTCTAAATATTGATGAAAGTTGCATGTGCACTGAAACTGCAAATGTGAGAGGTAAATATTATCTGTTGATAATTTTTTAAATTTTACTTTCGTTTATATAGATATATTGATATGTACATATATATATATATATATATATATATATATATATATATATATATTAGGGTGGAGTGAAAAAAACAAAGTTTTTATTTTCGAATTGTAATAGTGCGAAAAAGTTGCGATTGGTGAAGACTTACAAAACATAGCAAAAATTTCTTAAATCAGATAATATCTTCCGATCCCGCAACAAGCCTGAAATTTTGAAAAAATGGAAATTTTCATGTGTTTTTAGTGGTATTTTAAAATTTTTGGTTCAATGTTTCATTTTTATGTTCTTGGAAGGAAAAGTTACGATTGGTGAAGCCTTCCGAAATTTTAAAAAATATATTAAAAACCAATTACACCTTCTAATCCAGGAACAAGCCAAAAAAACCAAAAAATTGGAGGAATTCAGCTTTTTTTGGGGAGATTAGGAAAAATCCAAAAATATGTTCTCATTTTGTTTTTCTTTTTTTTTTTTTTTTTTTTTACCCAGTATCATAGCGTAAAGCCTTTTAAAGCACTATATTTCTCTTAAACATTAATTTATTCTTAATTTTTCAGGTATCTTCTGGACATACAAATCAACCATTCTTTACAACAATGAAACCTTTTCAAATAATAGAAAATTATAAAATATTTTCTCAAAATTGCTACATTCCAGTACAAAAACCTACTAAATAAAACATCCACTCATAAAATAAAAGCTAATTTTAATTACTAAACTACAAACAATTTTAATACCTAACTAATTATATACAATTTTTTAATCGCCTTTTGAAGTCTGTGCCTTCTATAAACTGTTACCTAACCTAACTGACTACCCACAGAATCCTTTAACATTAATTTAATTAAAAACTATTCTTTTTTGTCTTTAAAATTAAACCTAGTTAGGTTATGTAGCACGGGCGTCGTTGGCGGGGGGACAAGGGGGACATGTCCCCCCCAATATTTTCAAATCACCAGAAGACCCCCAATATTATAAAATAAT